>QUSF01000055.1:1632618-1659038 GCA_003676055.1 Chloebia gouldiae
ATTATTATTATTATTATTATTATTATTATTATTATTATTATTATTATATTGGTAGAAGCTCTTTTTAAAAAGCCTAATCAAAGCTATCCCTGCTGTCCCACAGTCCTTCCTGTGGCGCTGCCTTGTCCCGAGTGTGGGACAGCCCTGCCCAGCCCAGGTGCCCGGCAGGTGCCTGCTCTCCATCCCGTGTGCTGCTGCGTGGGACAGCAGGGCTGCAGAGCTCCTCGGCCAGGACCGATCCCTGGCCGCAGCTCCGGGCTGGATGCCCCAGAGGGAGCACAGGGGACAGGGAAGGGACACTCCGCTTGCAGCCCGGTCAAATCCCTCGTCCCGTGGCCACCGGCTGCCCCCAAGCCGTCCCTGGCGGGGCCGGGGGCTGCTGACCATTTCTCTGCTGGTGATGAGATTGTTCACGGCTCTCGGGTCTGTTTGAATGAGCTCCTTTGTTCGGCGGCGCTTTCCCACGTCCCCCGCCCGCTCGGCGGTCGCGTGTCCCGAGTCACAGAGGAGCCCCGGCCGCGGCTCCCCCAGGAAAGTCCCGTTCGGAGCGAGGCATCTGCACCGGAGGGAACCTGCCAACATCTGCCACACTTTCTCCCTTTTCAGCAGCCTTTCTTTCCCTCTTAAATGCTGAGGAACAGATGTTAAAAGTTGTTTTCTTTCTCCGGGGTGCGAAGTGTAGACAAATAGCAAAAAAAAGAGAGAAAACTCGAAGCAGCACTCACCCCTCTCTCCTTTTCTTTTTTTTTTCTTTTTTCTTTTTTCTTTTTTTTTTTTTTTGAAAGCCCAGGAAAAAAAGGAGGCTTTGTTTACAAAGGAGAATCCCCTTTTCAGTGAAACCTGGCAATAGCAACGCAAAAGGAAAGCGGGAATTCGCAGAAAGCTCCTGTAATGCTCATTTGCATGGGGCTGTTGGGTCCCTGCAATCCCCGGCACAGATGTCAGCCTTGCCCAAAGCCAGAGCAGCTCTCCCGCCCGCATCCCCGCCTCCGAAATAAAGGCTTTTGCCGTGACTGAGAGGTGTAAAATAACTGTTTACAGCCAAAGCTGCTCTTCTTTTTCACTGCGGCGCTGTCTTACAAATGAACCTTGAAATGAGCTCGCCCGCGGCAGATGCCCGTGGGCAAGCCAAGGGGCTCAGATGCCCGGCTGGGCACGGGCTAGGGCTGGGCACCCGGGGCCACCCCGCTGCCCGTGGCCTCCCCTCCCAGCTCGGTGTCCCCCTTGCCACCGCCGCGCTTGGTGGTCCCCTGGAACAGCCCCGGAGCTCGGGGCAGCTCGCAGGACAAAGGGGGCAGGAGGGAGGGCCAGGCAGCAGCCAGAGCGGAGGCCAAGGGACAGAGCGTGAGGAAGGAGGTGCTGCCATCCCAGACACGGAGAGATCTTTCCTGTGGCACCGGGGGCTGGCCAGCCTCCGGGGCCACCAACACGGGAGCACACGCTGCATCCCGCAGCAGTGCCAGCAGCACGGGACACGCTTTTCAGAGCTTGTAGGTAATTCTGGATTTGCTGACACCCCTGCTGTGCTCAGCCGGGCCAGGAGCTGAGGTGATCTCGGCTTCTCCCTGTTGCCCTGAGTGCCTTGGGAAGGTGCTGCTCTCTGCACAAGGTGGAGGAGATGGGCAGGCACTGCCAGCTTGGGCACAAAACAACAGAGTGTGCTCTGTACCCCCTGGCCCAGCCCAGCCCTGCCTCCCCCAGGCCAATCTGCTGGAATAATGTGGCTTCAGATACACCTTTTATAAATATCAGCAACAATCCATTTCCTTGGACTGGAAAAAGCTTGGAAAATCAAAGGAGTCTTCACAGGTGAGGAGCCTGGGCTGGCTGATGTGAGGGCCTCCTGTACAGGGTGGTGGGATCTCCTTTTGCTGTCTCTGAAGACAACACACCAGAGATAAGAACTCCACCCCCTTACCTGGCACAAAGGATAAGTTATGAACCTTCCCCTCCCAACCCTCCTCCCCCAGCACAACCACCACCCCAGCTTGTCCCGGGCCATTGCCAAAGTAGGGCACTTATAAAACCAAGGAACTGCATCCCAGCTCTGCATGTGACTGACAAACAGCCTCGGCCTGCCAGGTCCCATGGCTGGGGACATGTTTAGGTGATGAGCCCGGGCAGCAGGGCGTGCAGATGTGCTGCAGGTATGTTTGCATTGACACACAAGCAAACACACTCACACCCACACTGTGCTTGGGCAAGGAACAACGTGATGTCCTCGCTGCTGTCACTGGGGAATGTCCCCACCCAGAGCTGGAGGGCTCTGCAGCCACGGCACCATCTGTCTTACAGATACGTTTCTTTAAAACACATGTGGAGCAAATCTGTTCCTGCAGGTGTACTAAAGACCTGGGTACTTCAAGCTGAAGTAAACCTATGTGTAGCCTGCATTGTAGAATGCTGCTGTTATTTTTCTTTTATTTGAATACAAATATTTGAATACAAATATTTGAATACAAATATTTATTTTTCCTGGGAGCTGGGAAATCCCCCCAGTGCGTTGGGAGGGCTTGCAGTGCTTCTGAACTGCTGCAGCTGCTTCCTCTCCACTTCAACACCATTCCAAAGGGCTTCACCTGTGGGACTCAACAGGACACTGCCAAATCCTGCTCATTAGCAAAGTAGCTTCAGAAAGCAAATGCAAGGTAATGAAAAACGCCTTCTTACTCTCCCCCAAACCAGGCAGAAGTGAGGAAGTATAAAAGTGCGTTCTCACCCCACACCAAGCCTCCTCAAAAGGCCCTTCATCCCCTGCCCCAGCATTCCAGAGCAGCAAGCAGACAAACTCCTTTCCTCACAAAGCTACCCAAGCCTCACAGCATGGGGGAAAACAACACAAAGAAGTAAAGCTTCCACAGGACTAACTCAGGTCTAGGTTTGTTAGCACCTTCAATACCCTGTAAATTTAATATTAAATTCTGCAGAGCAGCCAAAAACTAGAAGAGTTACATATTACCTATAGTCCACCCAGGCGCAACAGATAATTCAGGTTCCCAAGAGGTAAATAAAGTTCCCATGTTTTCCCTAGAGTATTTCTGTGATGGAAACAACCTTCCTTCGGGTATCTGCTGTCAACAGTTTTTAATCGATCGTCATTTCCTTGTAATAATAATCCCTGGGAGCAGGAACTCCTAGCTGAAGTACTCTATTATTAAATTAAGAAGCTGTTACAATGATGTGAAACGTCTGGGGTCAGGTTAGCAGGTAAAAATAGGCATCGCTTCAAGGAGATAGAGGAGAAAAAGATGAGTAGAAGGCATTTTCCCAGGTGTAATTCAACTGCTTCCCGGCTATTGTGTCCCTCCTTGGGAATCTGTGCAAATTGAACGAGGAGCCGTGCAAGCTGCTCCATTTTCCTTCCCTCCTTGCCGAACAAAGGATCCCTCCAAAGCCCAGCGTCGGAGGCTGGACATCTGTCGCCGTTTGGGGGGGCCAGCGTGGCCATTGAAAAGAAGCAGTGACCTGTCAGCTTTGATTGATGGCCACAAACCTCCGGGCTCGACCCCTCGTGTGGGAAAAGAAGTCCCGCCAAGGAAAGTTGCCTTTCAGATGCTAATTTGGGGTTATAAATACAGCCGAGGAGCGGCGGAGCAGCGAAGAGCCCATCTGGAAGGGCAGCGAGCCACTGCCGAGCGCCTCCTTCCCCTCTCGTCCCGTCCCGTCCGGTCCCATCCCATCCCGTCCTGCCGGAGCCGGGCCGGCCGCCTGCACCAGGATGACTGCCACGGCCACCGCCGGCACGCACAAGGTCGCCAGCTCCAAGGAGGAGAGGAAGGTAAGTGTCCCCTGAGCTGGGCATGTGAAGCCGGCCCACTGCTTCCAGGAAGGGGACAGCGCTTTTTCTCCCATCAGAAAGATATTTCCTCAGAATTTAACTCATGCGGGTGTTTTCCTGCCTCCTTTCTCTGCCTTCTCTCTGATTTGATCGGGTGAATGAGTTTCTGTGCTTGAAGTGATTGGAAGTGGGAGAAAGGAGAGGTGATGCACCTCAGGGACAGGCCGTGGCTGGAGCTGGTACACACTCCATCCACATCTTGTCTGTGCTGGCTTCACACAGGGGAAGGGTCTCTGGCATTGCTGAACTGCAGCAGAGAGAGGAAATGAAAATATCAACTGCAGTTTTTCCTGCTCCCTTTCTTTGCCAGTTGAGGAAACCCCTCATTGAGCGGAAGCGAAGGGAAAGGATTAATAACTGCCTAGACCAGCTGAAGGAGACTGTTGTGGGTGCATTTCACCTGGATGTAAGTGCTCATTTTATGCTGCTTTTTGTCCTTCTGCTGGTGGGAAATTGGGCTGGGGGAGGGGGAGAGAGGGAAATGCCTCATTTTTAGAGCAACTGGGCATGGTGCAAACCCTTTGCCTCTAACTGCTGCGTTCTTCCCTATCAGCAGTCTAAACTGGAAAAAGCAGACATCCTGGAAATGACAGTGAAGCACCTCCAGAACATCCAGAGCAGCAAGATGATGGGTGAGTGCCCGTTCCCTTGCCCTATGCCCGGTCCCTTACCCGATGCCAGCGGGTTTGATCCCCCGGTAGCCAGGCACAAGCACCTTTCAGAGCTGCCGCCGGGCTTTGGCTTTCTCCACTAGATGGGGAGATGGAGCCGGGCACTGCTTCATCCACGGAAGGCGTTTTTTCCTTCCAGAGCCGATTTCTGCCTTTTGGCGCAGCTCTGCCCCGGAGCCGGGCAGCCGGGCACAGGGATCACACCCCGCTCACCTTCCTCCCGCAAACAAAGCCTCTAAAGCCCCGTGGCTTCAGCAGTGAGCACCGCGGTCACTCTCCCCTGCTGACCAGCCTCCCTTTGTCTCCTGTCCCGCACAGCTGACTCCAAGGTGGGTCTGGAAGCCCAGCAGAGGTACAGCACCGGCTACATCCAGTGCATGCACGAGGTGCACAACCTGCTGCTCACCTGCGAGTGGATGGACAAGAGCCTGGGGGCGCGCCTCCTGAACCACCTGCTCAAATCCCTGCCCAGGTCTGGGGAGGACCCCTGCAAAGCCGCGCTCAGGTCTCTGGGCCCGTCTCCGCAGCCTCTCCTGACGCAGAGAAGCCCCCTGAGCCCTAAGGGCAGCGCTCGAGGCACAAACCCGCCCCAGGAGCGCCTCTACCCTGCGGAGAACAAGCACGCTTCCAAAAACTCCTTCCAGCTGCCCTCGCTGTCGCTTTTCAACCAGGTTGATGCTGCACCTCCCAGACAGGTTCTGCAGCCAAATTTTTCCCATAACAACGCCAGAATGGGGTCATTAGATATGTGGAGACCGTGGTAAAGTGTGTTTTCGATTTTTGTCCTAACCTTAGACACTCTTACGTATGTATCTTATAGATATGTTTCTTTAAAACACTTGTGGAGCAAATCTGTTCCCGTAGGTGTACTAAAGACCTGGGTACTTCAAGCCGAAGTAAACCTATGTGTAGCCTGCATTGTAGAAGGCTGCTATTATTTTTTTATTTATTTAATACATCTAAATTATTGTCTAGAATCCTCTTATGCTCTTTAGTGTATAATAATTATATAGTTTTCTTGTTTTACATTCTAAAATAATTAACTTTCTATTAATAAAAATACAAGACAACAAGCAACAACCCTCTCTGGCATCAATTTTACCTTCAGATCTCACATAAGCCATTGAGATTCCTTTGTTGGATAAAAGGGTAAGCAACTGGTCTCTTCTTCTTTTTATTTTTATTATCATCACTGTGCAGTGTAGGAGATTCCAGTGCTGCAATGTTTAGGAGGGAAAAAAAAAAGAGAGAGAGAGAAAGGGAGAGACTTGGTCTGGACTTTTTAGGCTGTTTAGAAATGCGCTCTGGGTTGCTCACTCTGGCTACGCTGTTCCCAGCTTGACATAGTTCTTAAGCTTGTGAGTACATATGTGTATATATATATATATATATATATGTTACATAGAGTTATATTTAGGGAATTTTGTTTTGTTTCCATAACTAAAAGTTCTAAATAAACTTTTTGAAGATAATGACTGACATTTCTCCCAGCCTTGTCCCATGTGCTCTGAATAAAGAGTGTTTGAGCATCTGCTTTTATTTTCTTCTTTCACAAAGTTTTTCCTCCATGCAGTTGAAACAGCTGGTTTGGGGGTTGCCCCTGATACTTTGCAGGAAAGCAGCATTCACCACACACAGACAGCATTGCATGGATCACAGAAACACTTTAGAAGTTATGGAGGAAATAGGGAGCTGGGTTTATCAGCCTGGATCTGATTTAGCTTTTACTTTTAGATTTACATTTTTAAATTCTTTAGCTTTTACTTATAACTGAATCACAAAGATCATCTAGAGGGCAGAAGGTAAAATTCCCTGCAAATTGGACCGAGGAGACTGGGACAAATCTGCTCACTTGCTGGCAACATTTGGTGCCCGTTTTTCATCTCAAAGACAGTTAGAAGTTGCTCACAGCAGAAAGAAAAGAGCAGGGAGCTCTTAAACAAACACGGCGCATACTAATGAACGGCCCTGCAGCTCGGAGGGGCTCATTATGCAGAGCGATCTATTGGATGAGGTGCTGAAGGAGTGAAACCAGCAACTCCAGGTTTAGCTTTCCCTTTTATCCAGCCCTCTCGAAGAGGCATGAGGGTGGCAGGAGGAACAACTGGACTACACCTGGCTGCAAAGAGGCAAGGCAGGTCGGGGGTCAGGTGAAGACACAGAATTGCACAAACCTCAACCTGAATTTCCACCCTCTGCCTGACAATGAAGACTTTCCCCTTTCCTGATGGGGCCCTTTGGAGTGATCACCAATGTGAAAAATACACATCATCATCATCATCATCCTCATCCCACTGCAAAGGTGCAGAGGAGAGTGGGAGGTGGGCACCCCCCAAGCAAACCACAGCAGCAAAGCTCACAGAACACTCATGGGTAGAGAAACCAATCAGGCAAAGAAAACTGCAGAATCCTGGCAGAGAAAAGACATTAAAGATCTCCCCAGTTTACTGTCACAAATACAGCTGATTCAGATAAAAACCCCACCCCATGAGAGCCCCCACAGCAGCACCCACAGGAGAACCTCCATTGCACAGCAGTGTGACCAGCAAGGAGAGCAGATCCCTACCCCAGACCGGGCCTGAAGTGCTCTTGTATTTTTAGAAGGTGTCAGCAATGCATCTCATGGACTCATGGCCACCTTATTGCTATGCTGGGAGAGACTGATGAAAATATTTTATTGCAGTTTGACAGCATCATTTTAAAAACATACATTCCCTCTAAAAGCTGCAAATCCCCAGTGACTATAATTATTAGGCATGGTTACTGTGCTGAAAGGAGATCAGCGGGAAATATCTATTTCTACTATCTCTGATTGTTTATTTTGTGTCTTTGAAAATACTTTGTGGTTAGTGAGTTTTATTATTTCCTGTTTCTAATCAGTAAGGGCTTTTTTTCTGTTGTGGGTGTGCAGGGAAGGGTCACATCACAGCTGGTGAGAGAGTTTTAAAAATAGGACAGTGAGACTGCAATACTTGGCCAACAATCTCCAGCAACCCTATGAGTACAAGACACTCATTTTTCATTGCCTTCATTTCAAACCAAGGATGACTTTTTATGTCATCTCCTTGTCCCCTATCCAACCAGTACTGTGGGAATCCATTGCGAGTCACTAGTGTTCAGTAAAAAAAAAAAAAAATGTTTCTTCAGAAAGCAGAGGATTACTCATAGCACTTCAAACACATTTCAGCTTCTAATTATGTTTAACAATGGAACTCCATATTTACTTCAAATCCATCTGGTTTCACCAAAGCCAGGGCTGTACAAGAGCAATAACACTTTCTCTTCAACATAAGCACCTCTCCACTGGCAACCCAAAAATGCATTGCCAGCTGCTCCCATCTTCTCCCCAGGAGAAGGAAGGGAGCAGCTCCTCCTGCCAGCTGCAGAGTGGAGAGCACTGAAGGGTTTGGAACACAAACCCTGTGAGCTGAACAACTGGAGAAAACGAAACTCAGGGGTGACCTTGTTACTCTCCACAGCTCCTGAAAGGTGGCTGTGCTCAGGTGGGGTTGGGCTCGTTCCCCAGGCAGCACTGACAGAACCAGAGGACACAGCCTCAAGCTGTGTCAAGGGAAATACAGGTTGGATGTTAGGAGAAAGTTTTTATTGAAAGAGTGGTAAAGTTCTGGAATGGCTGCCCGGGGAGGTGGTAGAGTCACCATCCCTGGGTGTGTTTAAAACAGCCTGGATGTGGCACTGGGTGCCAGGGTGTAGTTGGGGTTTTGGGGCTGGGTTGGACTAGATGGTCTTGAGGGTCTCTCCCAACCTGGTTATTCTGTGGTTCTGTGAATTCTGTCCTTGGCAGCTGCTGGTGGAAGCTGCCCTCACTCACACAAGGCTCTGGACACAGCAGCAGAGCCCAGACAGATGCTGCTCTCACATCTGAGCAGGCACCCATGGCTGTGACCCTGGACTGCCAGAGGTGCCAGAGCACAGCCCAGGGATGGATCCCGCAGCACCTTCCAGGCTGCATCCCCATTCCCAGCTGGGACTGCGTTCCCAAGGCACAGACAGGGTTTGGAGGCACAGACACCTCACATGCAGGCTGAAAACAGCCAGCACCAGCACCCACACCAGATTCCTGGGCTCAGGCATGGCCAGACAGACCTGTTTGCTGGATGCAGCACATGCACGGCTGGGACAGCAGCAGAGCTGGACTTTGTCCCCTGCCAAAGTGCTGTTCCAGGCATGTATTTGTGAATGGAGAATTAAAAAGCAGAGATCAGTTGCTGAGCACACAGGGATGTGGGGAAGCCTGGACCCAAGCCTCAAGACCCTCACATGCCTTCAGTACAACCTTGCCTTTTATAGCAACATAAGCCCAGGTGGACAGAACATCCACAGGCACAACAGTCCCCTTTATGGAAACTTCACTCCCAGCCCTGCTCTCATGCAAACCAAGAGGAAAACTCTCACTTATTTCTCAGACAACAGGACCAAACCCTTTCCCACTAGGAAAGTACAGTATGGAAGAGCTGTCTTCCCCATGACACACATAACCCTTGGGGTCTCTGAGCATCCCTGCCTTCCCCCTCACTCCTCCTCCCAGCCTGAGGGTCCCACAGCCACCCTCAGGTACAAGGCCAAAATGCTTTAGAGATTTAGAAGCGGTGCTGAGCCCCTGCACATCACTACCTGAGTGAGCTGAGCACAGGGCAGAAAAAGGGAATGTGAGCTGTATCTTCACTTGACCTCTTTGTTGAGTGCTCACTTTGGCGAAAAGGAGACTCTGTGCTGCCAGTGTAACCTCTCCAGAGGGTCTGAAGGGGCTCCTGATCCTCTGCACTCCCAACAAAGCCTGGCCTTGCAATACCCCATGCAAAAGCAATTCCAATGTTTTCAAACTGCCCTGAACCATGGCTGTGTGTGCTTGCAGATCACAGAAGTGATCCTCTTGGGAGGAAATGAAACCAAACCCACCACCAGCAGAACAGCAAAGACTTCACTTTCCCTTTATATATGCCATCCTCCCACAGCTTCCAGCGTGTGCATTCCTGCCTTAGAAGGACATGCTCACATTTCATCTCTTGAGAAGCAATGTTGTACTGAGGACCTAATCCAAAGTTTGTCACATTTTTCAGAGCTTTCATATGCTCATGAAAAATGCAGCAGAAGCTGAAGCCAGCCCTGGATCTGTTCTGCACTGCATAGACATTTAATCTCTAAGTCAAAGTCCTGGTGAGAACATGGCTGGAGGCATCACCACGGACCTACCAGAGCCTGGGAACACTTTGCTCCCAGACTCTCCTATGGCTCCTGCATTAGGTAGCATAAATTGCATAAATCTTACCACATCTTTGGAATTGAAAAGTGCATTAGAACATTTCCATCAAGCTTTCCACAGTTAACACCACCAAGCAAATGGACTTCTTCAATCAATCCCACATCTGCTGCCACAAAGGGATTGAGTCCTCTGGAAACAGCTCAAAGGGCTCTTCTTCAGGGCTGAAAGACTATCCATTCTGCTCTGCAAAATGCCACTGAGGAGAAACAGGAATGATGCCTCCTCTCCAGTCTCCCTTCCCAAGGGGGCAAGGGGAAATGGCAGCACAGAAGCTTTGGTGGCTATTAGGAAGCTGCCCAGCTGAGAATGACTTGCTTGGCCACTGCCAAGTTGGCCCTTCCTTTACTAGGAGTTCTTCCAAACCCCCTCCTCTCTGCCCAGCCTCCTCTTCCTCCTTCATCACAGCAGCAGGAGTCTGCTGAAGGACAGTTTCTCACTCCAAGTGGCATAACCTGAAAGTGGCTAACTGGCAGCCCCAGAAGCACCTGCCCATGTCTGCACCATCTCCCACTGTTCAAGCTGTTTCTCTTTCACGCGTTGAGAAAAGCAAATGTTAGGCAGGGTGGTGAAGTGAGGCAGGGGAGCCACGGCTGAGCTCCTTGGGACAGAGCAGCCCCAAAAACAAGGGCAGAGCATCCCTGTTTAGGAGCTGGGACTTTCCTGGGTCCCTCTGGACTGTGGGAAGAAACCACTCAGGAGCAACCACATAACCTTAAACTTCTCTGTCCCCTGCCCTGTCCTCCTTAGCCTATGTGGGTATTAAAATACAAAGCAAGCACTTTAAAATATGTACTCTTCCCACTGGAGAGGCTGTGAGAACAAGCAATCCACATGGGATAGCAATCACATCACCTCATGTACACCTCAAAAGTGCTGAGATGTTATTTTGATAGGTGTGATAGAAGAACAGTCTGGTCACTGAACAGAACGAAAGCAATACCTGCACAGACAGGCTCTCCAAACCAGACACGTTGCTGTCAAAACACTCTGGGCAAAAGGAGACCAGTGGCTCCTGGCATCTGCCATGGTTTGGCACTGCCCTCATGAACACACCTGTCAGAAAACCTCTGCAGGAGCCCAGGCTTTGTCCTGCCTTGACCATCAGAACCCATGAGCAGAGAGCACTTTCCAGCACAGAGCCAAGATACCAGAGGAGAGCCCTGAGCTTACCAGCACAGCTGACCTCACCACAGCCTTGGGCTCAGAGTCAGCAGCCCCGTGGTTCTCCAGAGCAGGCAGAGTTTCAGCAGCACAGAGTGAGGCAGCTGCTCTTGTTCCAGTCCTGCCTCTCACCTCCACCTGCTCTGCACCTGAAATTTTCCAGCATCCTGCTGTATTCATCTCAAAAACACACCAGCAAGATGCCAGGGATTGCACAGATTAAAGAGATGAGGCAGGACTTGAAAAGCACCTCTCCAACTGACTGCCATATGCATCACTTCTCCACTGTCTTCCCAACTCCAGCACTTGCTCTTCCCTGTCCCTCTGTGCATTCCTTTGCTACCACTGGAGCCTTTCCCCCAGGTCAGGCAGTGCCTGGCCCAGCCTTCCCACTGCTCCCAGCCTTCTCCAAGGCACATTCCCCACCAGGCACGGGACACCCAGGTGCTCTCCTGCCATGCTGCCCTTGTGCTGGCAATGGTACTGTCAGCCCAGCTCTCCCACCTGACCCAAAGTGCCCAGCTCCTTCGGTGCACAGCCCCAGCCCTGTCTGAACTCACCCCCATGAGGGGCCCCAGACCAGGCACTGCTTATCCTCCAACACAACACAAAGGTAACGTGGAAGCACCAAGCTGTGCTTGGAAAGATTAGTGTGTGGCTGGGAGATGCCTTGCATTTGAGAAGTGACCCTCTGTTGCTTTCACGAGAGGTTTTCTCCCATCCCAGCCCCTTATCAACTGGCTGGGAGGGGATGTCCCTATCAGAGTAGCAGGCTCTGCCCTTCCTGCTGGAGGTGGTGCCTGGCCACTCCAGGCACCAGTGATTCACACAGGAAGAGTGTGGGTTGAGATGATACCCCAGCTTGACAAGGAGGAGCAGGAAACTTTGGCACTGAGCCTGGAAAGAGCCGCTTTGTGTTCCAGCTGTTCCTCCAACAGCTGCAGGGAAACTGGCCCTGCTCTGAGCCCTCACCTGGGGCTTCTGCTGCCCTGCCCAGGCCAGTGGCAGCTGAGGGACAGAGCCTGAAGGTGATGAGCTCGGGAGTGTTCCTGGGGGTGTTCCCTGGCCCAGTGCATCTCCTGGTCAGGTTGCTCAGCCCAGTGCAGCACAGCCAGGGCACAGCAGCAAGCGAGGTGGCTGCTGCTCTGCCCCTGCAGCAAAACACCTGCAGCTGCCAGCCCAGTGCCTCCCAGACCCTGATTTTCTCCAGCAGAGGTGCTTTTACAGCTGCAGAAGGCAGTAGGGGCCTTCCCAAGGTGTCCCAGGATGGCTGCAATTACTTTCCAGATCACAGGGACCCCAGGGAATAGCCAGCATCTGTTCTGACAGAGGTCTCAGCAAGAAGAAGGGGAGGAAGAAAATCATCCTGGCCTTTCTGTCAAACACCTACTGTGTAAAACAGCAGCCAGTGTTCTCCTGATGGCCCATGCTGACCCCACCACAAAGGGGAGGTTCTCCACCCTCACCCTGGCAGAGCAAAGCCTGCAAACACTTCAGCACAGGCCGCACTGCAGCTGCAGGTGTGGGACACAAGCGAGATGACCTGTGGTCCCTGGAGAGCTAAAATTCAACACCCACTTGAGGCCACTACTCAGCAAGGGCTCAAGGTCACATAAGCCCAAGGGCAGTGTCTACAAGAGCAAAGAATTGTGTGTGATATAGGAATTAGCTGAAGCAGTTGGTTCTGGGGCTCCTGCACCTCCCATGTGTGCTGCTCAAGGATGGCACTCCCAGCTAGGCTGAATCTCCTGGAGCAAGCACCTAGACAAGCATGTCCTTCCCAGCTGCCCAGAAGATCAGCTGCTGCTTTCATCCACCACATCCTCTTCCACAGCTGGAGAACATCTGGTGCAAGCTCAGGCAGAACTTCTGATCTGGTTTCTACCAGAATGAACCCAGTGTGTCTGAAAAAAACTGCACCACCAGCCCATGGAGTGTGTAGAGAGCGAGGACAATTAGGAAATTTGCTTCAAAACCACATGGTTGCTCCAAAATGAAACACCAGTAGAGTTAGAGCCTATGATCTCTGAACTCCCACTACTTCTGGAGGGAAATATGGCTACCCCAGATGGAGCCTTAAGTGTTTCCATAAGCTTTTGGTGTGATGGCTTCAATCCTAGCCCCTGGGGGGGATTTTCCACACCTTTCACCTTTCACCCAGCTGTCTGTGTCTGTATCCTGCGGCTGGCATGCACATCAGAGGGCCTTGCCCAGCGTGCAGACAGCTCTCCTGCCCTGAAACTGGGGTGGGCAGCGCTCCCAGCGCTCCTGGGCACAGGAGGCACGTCTGGGCAGGAGGGATCTGCCTGCCCAGGGCACACCCCTCCATGCAGGGCCACTGGCAAACAGTCCTGAGAGGGTTTTGGGTAGTCCCCACCTGCCATGAGCTGGCCGAGTCCCATGGCCAGGGAGCATCCCCAGAGAGCACAGACAGCTCCAGGCAGCCATCAGCAAAACACCCGTGGCACAGGAGCCAGCGTGGGCCAGCGGGTTCTCCTCAGACAGACCAACTGCTGCCAGCTTGAGAGGACAACATTCTCCAGTCACATGGGAAGTGCTGGTTTTAATGGCTGTCATCAGTCACAGTGACCAGCCGGGACAGCAGGCACACCAGCTGTGTTCTACAGCCAGAGCAGGTTCACTCCAGCACCAATGTCTCTGCCATTCCCAAACAAAGGTCCTTCCACAGCTGGGACAGAAACCACAGCAAAGTGGGCAATAACCAGCTCCTCAAAGGCAGGGTGTCCTTATCCCAGAGGTGTTTCATAGCTTCAACAATGCTCTTTTCAACCTCGTCACCTCTTCACAGGGAGGGAAAAGGCTGAGGAGGAGTGGAGCCTGGCTGCCTCAGAGCCATGAAATATCCATGGCTGAATGGAGCTCCAGACTCCTGCAGTGCTGCGCAGTGCTGGGCTGGCCTGGTGACTGTGCTTATCACTGCTACACAGCTGCCATCTGGTAAAATTCCTTCAGATATATGTGAAAACCCCTCTCAATAAATACCTGAAGGGAATACACACTCATTTGCAGGGACACTGCAGTAATTCAACAAGGGTTTCTTTGGCCCACCATATATATATCCACACATGTGCATGTGTATATACATAAATATATACACATATATATGGGTGTGCATGCATTTAAACATACACATAAAGAAATAGCTAAGACTTCTTGGGAAACAGAAAGATAAGGAGGCAGCAAAACATGAGGAGCCTAAAGCCAGTACACAAAATAATTGCTTTTCTGAGCACCTCCCCACATTTTTCTACAATAAAGTCAACACCACTGAGGGCAGAAGAACCAGCCCAAAGCAGCAGTGAAACTGCAACAGCAGAGCAGAGACAAACAACCGCAGACAGGGAAGTAAAATGCATAAGGCAAACAGCAAACTGGCTTGTACACACTGCCAACAGAGTCCTACTGTGGCACTTTTGGTGAGTTCTGATTCCCAGGTACTGCGAAGGAGTCACAGCTCAGCTCCTGGTGTGCCCCTCGGACACAGGGCACAGACAGGAAACTTCATCTCAGGTTTCAAAGAGTTACTGCACTCACAAGCAGGATGAAATGGTTTCCAAGTTCATACAGTTTGTTTACTGTGGAGAAGGAAGAATATTCCTTTTTTGAAGGGATATTTCAGAGACATGAGAGCAAGAGAACCACTATTTTCAGGAAAAAGAAGGATGGAAATGCTAATTATTTCCATGCTCCCCTCTCTCTCCAGCTCCCTCAAAACCATCAGATCCTCTTTAACATCCCCCTCTCCCAAGCTCCAAAATTTCAGAAGGTTATTCCTAGAGACAGCATGGTGTGTGTACACTGAATGAAGGCTGCTCTGCATTCCTCCTGGGGAGATAAGGAGGTGAGGGGAGGAATTCTTTCCCCTGCGTGTCTGTGCATGCCCCAGACCCAAAGAGAGCAGTGTGCCACTGGCAGCTCCCCAGCAGATGACTCTGAAGTGTTTGAATGCAAGGCAGGGTGAGAGAAATGGTCAGGCAAAAGTTTCCCTCCAAGCAGCCCATTCAGACCTCCAGAGCGCAGTCCCAGCTGAGGCTCCCTGCCTGCCTGGGGTCCTGGGTTTTACACAGATCTCGGGTTTTGGGTGCTGAAATATCTCACTTTGGGGTGTCCTGAGGAAAAACCTCCGAGGTGTGATGGGGTGTGGGAATGTGGGCATAGGCCCACAAACAGATGCACACACTTCCCTGGCACGCTCTGCTGCCAGTGATGGGAAGCCCACCCCACATTCCTGCTTCTAGGTACGAGCAGGGATCAGCCATGCCTTGCTAACAGCACACTGGATACTGGCTTAGGGAGCAACACCCTCACTCAGCATATTCCTGGGCCAGCAGTGACTAAGCAGGAGATGCAGAGTATTGGCTGCCAATCAATTGATACACATCCAGCTCCTGCCACCTGCCCTTAACCAGTCTTGCTGGTGCAGCTATACTGGCAAAACTCCCCACTACAGCAAAATCCACTGGCGGCATCAACACACCAGACAAGCAAAATCAGCTTTGTTTACCCACTGCTTTTATACTGGTATAACTGGAAGGGATTTTGCAGTGAAGCAGAATAATGAAAATCAAAGAAATCTTTGCCACTGGTGTCCTGTGCTGTGCAGCTGTTGGCAGTGTGAGGTGTCTCATTTGAGGTGCTCTGCAAAGCAGGCACAAAGGGCTGTTCAATTACTGGTGAAAAACTCCCAACTCTGGGGTGAAGTATATGTGGATTTCACTCTTCTTTGGCTGGGGTAAGCAATCAAAAATATTGCAGACAGCTGGCAATAGAGGTGGAAAAGAAGAAGAGAGCTCTTAGCATGAGGCTTCACCCACTGCTACTCTGAGACTGATGTAAGTGGCCTCTGGCCTGGAGACCCTCTGAGCTGTGGGACACACTTGTGCAGGAGCGTTTGGTGTCTGTCGGCCAGGTCAGAGACTGGAATTTCCCCTGCTTGCTCCATTGCTCAAAATACCTGTTACAAAACCATAGCATAAGAATCACTTTAGATAAGAGTAGGAGCTCACCCAACACAGCATCCCATCTCTGATGGCCCAGGGAAAGAGTTAACGGGGCAAGCACAGGGCTGTCACTCCATAGCACAGCCTTATTTTGCTTTCTTTTTATGGTTTCCATTTGCAAATTGCCTAATTATAATGCCCGTACGTCGAAATCAGAATTAAGCGGGGCCAAAAAAGAGAAGCTTGAGGAGTGCTGAATTTCAGAGAGCTGATGTTGAGGTTCTATTTTAAGTCCAGTCAGATTTAGGGCTGCCAATCAAAGGGTCACATTTGCCTTCAAAGGCTGCAGTGCTGTGAGGGATTTCCTGATGCTAAGCGCCCTGGCTTAGCTGCCCGTGGCTGCGGCGGGCAGAGAGCGATCCTGCCGACCTATCAAATACCCAGCAGCTCAGTGCTCTTGTCTGCGGGATACAACAAAATATTTGCCCTAATCCCATTTTCCAAGGGATGGGGCAGCCTCGCCGTGCAGGAGATGCTCTCCAGAAGGTCGCATCCCCTGGTGTTCTTGGCTGTTCCCCCCAGCAGTGCCCTCCACCCAGCAGCCCGGGGTGAGGACACCACAGGGGCTGGGGACTGTGTGCTGGTTCTGTGCTCTCCAGGGGAGGTTTTTGGGGGGCCAAAAGGGGAAGGAGATTGGTGAGTCGCTGCATGGGTGCCCCTGGGAAGGGGGGAGCTCAGCCTGAGGCGGCTGCAGCACCCACGGAGCAGCTGAGGCAGGGATCTCCCCACGCTTCCCTCTCCTCCCATCGCCTTGCCAGAGATTTTACAATTACTTTTATAAGTTTCCCCAAGGGAATAAAAAGATTAAGGCATGAGTAACAAAACCAGAGGCATGTGGAGTCTGGGCATGGCACAGGGACCAGCCCAGGCTCCCACCTGCACTGGGGGGCTGCTTTGATGCCTGCAGCACGCGGGAACTCCCGTTTGAATTACTGGAGATAATTTTCTCCAGGAATTTCACCACACCTTGTGCTCCTACCGTGCTATGCTCCATTGCAAACCTGACCCCAAACATAAGCACATCTCACCTTGTCTCCCCAGGGATTGGCAGCTTTTCTCAGCTCACAGTGCAGCAAGCAGAAGTGGCTATTCATCAGGAGAAAAGGTGTTTTCAGAGTTGAATTTTGGCACCCCACCCCTTCCCCAGCAGAGGGAAATTTTGGATTCTAATCTGGTTCCAAAGTCTGTACAACCAACCCCTTTACCAGAGCCACAATTCCCCACTGTCTACCAGTGGGTGAAACCCATCTTTCTGGGTGGTATCAAATCCATGTCAGAGGAACAGAGCTGCAGAGAAGGAGGTGAAATGTCTCTGGAGGAGACACAGCACAGGCAGGCCAGGGGAGGAGAAACTCCATTTTGGTCTCTTGGAAATACCTCATTTCACATGTAACTTTGGAACGGATGACCACCAAACCTGCTTTGAGGGGCCAAAAATAATACATGTACATCACACCTGTGAGAAACACAGGTACAGGAATGAACTGCCATCGACAAAGACTGCCCTGCACAGGTCGTGCTCCACTTGAGAACAACCTGCTCTTGAGTGACTCCACATGCCAACCTCAGAAATCAGAGATACCTGCCGAGGTTCTGAGCACAGGCAGCCCTTTCCAAACTAGGCTTGAGAGGGGAACCAGACTGCAGCCCTCTGCTCCAGCTCCCTGTGCCCGCATGGATCCGCAGCGTGGGCAGAGTGTGCAACACCTCCCTGCTGGTGTCTGAAAGCAGAGTGCAGCCAGGGGCTCCCCACAGCCACGGCTGCTGGGGACAGCATTCCAGCCTGCTGTGACAATCTATATTTATGGGAACACAATACCCACGGGAACGCCTCGGGGACTGTCCCAGCTGGCAGGAACAGGGCAGCTCCTGCAATCACACTCCACGCAGGAGCGAGAGGATGGCAGCCAGCACCTGCCCTGTGTTTGTACACCACCACAATTCAACAGCGGCTGCGTGCCCCCCGCAACCCCAGAGCTCCTGGAAGGTAAATGACGCAGGGTAACCCCAAACTCTCGGACTCGGCGTCGTTGCTGGGCTCTGGAAAGGACACGCACAGGGATTTGAAACTGGTTCCTAGGATGCCCGCTTTCTTCTCTAAAAACTGCATCTCTTCCTTCTTTCCTTCAAGTGAGTGTGTTATTGCAAAAGCCTGGTGAAACTCTGAAATCACATTTGAATGGGCTCTAGGAAACAAAGCCACAACTTAGAAACCGATACTGATTGCAAGAGCAGTGGAGGCCTCTAACTGGCTGAGCAAAGACAAATTCCAGCCCAGGTGAGCTGTTCTGGGGCAGTGTGAGCACACACAGCCCTGGCTGTTGCTTGTACAGAGCAGGAGCTGCTGTGGGTGTGGAGGGGGTGCATGCAGATGTTGTTCCATTGTCTGATCTGGAGAAATGAGACACACAGTAATTCAAGAACAGAGCAATGATCAGTTTCTCCCCCATCCTCCTTTTCACCTTACATCAGGTGTGAGAGGCAATCTTGCCAAGCACCACCCCCTTTCCTGGTTTCAGATGATCAAGGGACTAGCAGCACAGTTATATTTAAAATTTAAAATGAGCAATAGAGAGAAATGGCCCAGGTTTGCTCTGAGCAGATGGATCCTGCCAAGTTACAGCACACAGCACTTAATCCACACAAATCCCTGCTAAATTTAGTGACTCAGGCCAGGTAAAACTGCCAAAATACATCCCCCTGGGAGGCATGACCAACACTGCCTGGATATCCATGGGACAACAGCTAATTTAAAACCACAACTCCTGCACAAAAATACCAAGATGATCTGCTGATTTCAGTGTGCACCTTCAGTGCAGTTTCAGAAGACGTATTTCACTAAGAAAAACTGGGATGAACTGAAAGAAAAAACTCAACAAAGGGATTCCATGAAGGGTGAAACCATCAGGCATCCATAATGGTGTGGCATTCCTTCTCTGCTATTGGAACCCCGATGTTGGTAGCAGAGCCTTGACCTGAGTATAGCAAATGGTCCCACTCAGCTCATCTGTTGGCTTTTATTGTGCTGTTGACTGTGTGGTGAATTCCAGGTGGGGAATGTAACAGCAGGCAGGCCAGGAGTGCCTCGCTGGTGGTAAAGTTCAGGTGCAATGTGTAGCCCACAATGAGGAACTCTGTTGAGTTCAATCCTAGGGTCACTGCTGAGTTACAGGGTTTGGGTGGTGCAGACACAAAGTGGGATAACTGGCAGCATTTGTCACCTTTGGGGATAAGATGGATTTTTAGCCCAGATTTGGAGATGGTAAAAATTTATTAAAAACCAGCCAAGTTTATTCCTGTTACCAGCTGGCTTGGCTGTTGGAATCCTTGAATGGGGTTTCGGTTGCAAGGAGGGGGAGTTGTGCTGCTTTGCCTTCCAGATGGAGCTCAGCAGCCCAGACTCTGCATACCCATCCCCTCTCCACCTCGCCCAGAGGCTGGAAGGAAGGAAGAACAAGGGAGGGGGATGTACACGAAGGAACATCATGGAAGGAACAGTACAGGAGCAGTGAACTTTGGTGGGTAGGGCACCAGAAGGGCTGGGCCATTCCTACATCTGCCAGCTGTCAGCCATGTGACTTTAGGAGAAGCCGTGTCATTTCTCCACCTAACTCTTCTAGTCTGCACAAGCATTTAGATGACAGTGTTTGCAAACTAAAGAACAAAAGTCCTATACATAACAGGCCTACTCAGGCCCAAGTAACTGTTTGTGCTGTGTTCAGAAAATGCACTCTTTTCTTTGACCACAGCTGTAAAGCCCAAAAGTGTGCACTGGGCTATCAATCCTGGCAATGCTACACCACTGAAGTGTACAATGCAGCAGAGAACAGCACCCAAATAGGATGGAGAGCCTAAAGGAGACTAA
This sequence comes from Chloebia gouldiae, assembly GCA_003676055.1. Lineage (NCBI taxonomy): Eukaryota > Metazoa > Chordata > Aves > Passeriformes > Passeridae > Chloebia > Chloebia gouldiae. The sequence goes on from QUSF01000055.1 coordinate 1,652,459, forward strand.
AACACCCCCACACTACCCCAGCAAGCAGGCGATCAGCCAAGTGATCACCTTACTACTACTACTACTATTCCTACTTACTTACTCCTACTTTCTACTTAACCCTAACCCTAACCCACTGAACCCTAACCCTAAAGTGAAGTGTACAGTGTAGCAGAGAACAGCACCCAAATAGGATGGAGAGCCTAAAACTCCCCCACACTACTCCAACAAGCAGGTGATCAGCGAGCAGCCATGCAGCCTGGCTGCACGATCTGGGGCTCTGCTATGTCTCTGTCAGGCAGTGACCTTAGGGACATGCATCCCTGGAGGTTTTTCAATAGCAGAGGCAGGCCCTGGCACAACAAATCAGCCACCAGCTCAGATTTGGCACTGTGCTGAGATGGCAGCTGAGGCACAGGTGTTCACATCTGAAGCCATGAACACGGGGAGGACGATCAGATTCTACCCTTCCTGAGACAGACTGTGCATTGCCTGGGTCTCTCAGGGCACTGATCCACCCAGGCCAACAGCACCTGCACTGCCATACCCCTGACAGAGCTGCAGATGTGTTCGTGCTCTGCTGGAGTGAGGGCTGGGTGAAGCACAGGGAGTGCAGGGAGTGCCTGAAGGCGGCAGGAGGGAGTGCACGCTCAAGCAGCTCAGCCAAAACAGATCAATGGGCACTGTAATGGGAGGGTCCCCACGGAGAGCCGCCGTCCACAGAAAGCTGCTGAAAGGAATGGAATGTGTGAGTGAGCAGCTTTCCCCAAGATATGATGTGAATCCACCTGGAGCAGCCCCAGCCAGATGCACCATCTGCTCAGAGCATTCCACAAGAACATTGCGGCCAGCGGTGTCAGAACCAGCAGACACATCAAGGGCTGTTAATGCAGAACTTATCCCTGAGCCAGATGGCAGGGAGAGATTGTGGAAGACCTTCAAAAGGGCTGTGTAAGGACCTCCTGCTTGAGCCAGACTGGAATTTATCAGTGGCATCATATATGCAGAGGTGTGACTGCCAGGAGAATGTAGTGGCTCTCCAGAGGGGAAGGAATGACAGGATGGACAGACAGCAGCTGATAGGTCACCCTGTCAATGAAACAGAAGGCTGCTGTGAGACAGAAGATGGGCCATCCCATCTCACTGCTCTGACAAAGCAATCAAGCTGTACAGAAGCCCTGGCAGAGGATATGGTTTCATAAGTATCACTAGTTCGCTTGCAAGCAGAAGGCCACTCAGTCAGATGATGAGGGTAGCAATGAATTCACATCACATTTCTGAAAGTTCACCTACTTGGTGTGATGTCCAGGAGTTCCCACACGATGCAGGACGTGGCCAGTACAAGCACATGGCTCATGAGTAGTTCAGGGGCATTGTCCTGTCTCTGGAAGGTGCAGGTTACTTCTGCTTTTCTTTTCCTCTTGTCATCTCCTGCAACAACAGATGCTGTTTCTGAGAGCTTGTGGGCTGACAGTGCAGGTCCTCCTGGGCCTGTCACACAAAAGAGGCCATTGTGCCGCCGTGCCACAGCAAGGACAGCACACAGGACCAGCCAGCAGCAGCCTGGCACTGCCCACTCCTCCGAGCCTCACCTCCCTGCACTGTGCCATCGCTCCCTCAGGGAACACCACACTCAGGTGGCTCAGCACTCTGCCCACCACTGCTCCTCAGGTGTTTGAGGTCCAGCAGGCAGAAGAGCAGCACATCCCTCCTGCTCACAGTCCCAGCACACAGCACACAGGGATGGAATACACACCAGGGGGTTTTCTCTTTGTCCTCAGCTCCTCTGCATGCTCCACACACCAGGGTGGCTGTCTGAGGTAAAGGGGGAATCAGAGGGAGCTGTATTACAAACCCAGCTCCTGAAGGATTTGGAAAGCAGACAGGCATAAATGGGGAAGGTGAGAATTATATCTTTTCTTTATGGGATGGTTATATCAGCAACAATATGGACAATGCCTGAAACAGGCAGCTCATGACATGTTTGCTGTATCTTAGGAGTAAGATGAGTCAGTGCAAGAAAAACAAACAAGCAAACAAACAAGCAAGGGCTGGAGGCCAACCAAGGGCTAATTAGCACTGAACAGCACTTGCCAGAAGAGCTCCCTGCTGAGCTACAGCTCCTGCTGGCAAGGGGAGCTGCCGGTCTGTCCAGACAAATCACATCCCACAGCAGCTCCCGAGCAGCAGAGGGCCAAGAGGGCTCTCCTGGGGTGCCCCTCTTGCTGCCCCCAGGACACCCTCCACAGCACCCTGCACGGCCAGCTGCCCTTTCTTCTTCACGCCCTAAGACAGGGTATGTTGTGAAAACATTTAGGCTGGAGAAGTGCAGTTCACTGGAGGACAAACCTCTTGTGGCAGCCTGGATTTTAAAAAAGAAATGTGGAAATTTCACAGGTCTTCCTGTGAAAAAAGTTGGAGCGTCATGAGCTGTCTGCAGCAGAGCCAGGGGACAGCGAGGTGGCTCAGTGCCACTGAGGGCAGCCCTGCAGAAAGGCTCAGCTGCACAACATCTTCATGCTTGGCTTGTTCAGCTGATCTCATTCATGTACAGAAACAAGGCAGGCCCTGGGAACGCAGTGTATTTACTCTGCTTGAGGTGCGCTTTAAAAACCTGATCCAAACAGCATTAAAATTAAATAACTTGGCAGAGAGCCTATAGAAGAGACTGTATTTCAAGACTTACCAAGATACAAAGATGGTTCATACAATTAGGCTGACAGTAAACTGCTGAACTTAATTATGACTTCAGCAATGATAACATGTTTGCGATGATTAAGCTCAAGATATGCAGATAACAGGACATGGACAAACTGCTGGGTTCCCTCGACTCCCTTTTTTATTCTTCCCCTCCTCTCCCCTGAGGAACAAATCCTGCCACAAGCCTCAGTCAATCTTATGCCAGTAATGTTCAACTTCTCCAGATAAATTTAACAAAGAAACAAAGAAGGAAAAAAACTATGAGGAAATGAAGTTAATGTAAATTCTGTCAACATGGGCATCTGGGCTGAAGTGAGAGGTCCTACAAGGGGGGTTTTCATTTTGCTGCAATGCAGAGCCACAAAGGATGGGCACAAAGGATCCAACCAGACAGCACAAAGCCACAGGGAACAAGGCTTCAGCACTCCCAGAGAAGCTCCCTAGGTGGCAAGTGCAGGAAGAGACTTTCTCCTGGAAGCTCACAGTACATCACAAAATATATTAAATATAGTTTCATATCATCCCTTCTCTCTTTCACTGGCCACTGTTGCCACACAAATGCTAAGGACAGTGTTGTTACTGCCCCAGGGTCTTCTGCACACACTGCACCAGGCCAGCTGCTGCTCAGAAAACCTTGCCTTGCTTCTATTCCAAAATCCTGAGTGGGTTCAAACAAAATTCCAGCCACCTTAACCTGATAGAATAGCTCTCTCCCCTCACACCCCCCTCCTGGTCAGTGGGCAAAAGTGTTTCCTTTCCACATCTATTCCCCTTCCTGGACCAATAATCTTCATATGGAGAATATACTGCCCTGAGAAACTGGAGCAGACAGCCTCCATCTGGATCTGGGTTACTGTGTCAAATGAAAATCACCAGGTACTTTGATTCAAACATTCTTGAAGACTCTGACAGTGTGCTGGCAGTCTTATCAGAGTGAACAGAGTGCCCGAAAAGCCTTTTGGAAGGGACATGTGGAGGTCTCTAGTCCAAACCTCGAAGCACAGCTGCTGCCAACAGTAGCTTTATCTGACTGAGCCTCAAAAGCCACGCAGGAAGGAGATTCCCTGATCTCTCTGGGTAACCTCCCAGTGCTGCACCAGCCCTGTGGACCAGCCCTGTGGCAGAGAGGGTTTCCCAATACCTGATCTGAGCCTTGCAAGCTGCACTGCGTGACCCCTTGGTTTGTGAGCTGTCACTGATGGGAAGGAAGAGCCTGACTCCAGCAGCTCTGTACCTGCACTTCCAGCAGCTGTGGGATGTTGCCTGATTCCTCTTGGTCTTCTCCTGACCACACTAAACAAGCCCCCTTTCCCCAGCTCCTGACCATGTTGGTAGTTCCCTACTGGACATATCCTCCTCCCCTCTTTTCTCACCCTGGGGTCCCAGGACTGGATGTTCCTGCAGCTGTCATTGCACAGATCCAGAGTCCTGCCCACCGGCCAACACTCAGCACTTCTGGAGCTGGGCAGGCTGACATGGATAAATTCCATCCAGCAGGGCCACGGAAGAGGTGTTGCAGTGAACTAGTGAGCAGTTCAGGGTGAAAAGAGACCTTTCAATAACTTACAATAGTGAGCAGTAGTGAGCTGCTCAGTGTAAAACACGTGGGTCCAGGATGCCAGCCCTGCTCAGGCTGCTGCTACAAATATTGAATAAAATTTGTCCTGCCTGCCCCAGAGACTCACCCCACACCACCATGGGGCTCACCTTGCCTTGTGGGGCCTCAGGTAGTTCCTCTGTCTGGAGAAGGAGCAGGAAACTCTGATTTGGAATCTTTCAAGATCGCTTCCTCCTTCAGACGAATTCAGTGCAAATAACATTATTGACACAACAGAGAGGCAGAGCACACTAGAGTAAATCATTCAGATGCCCTCTCCACACAGGCCTGAGCTCAAACATCGTAAAACCTCTTCCTGGGACCTGACACAAACAGAATAAAAGCAGCCTTGTAGCCAGGACACGAAACCAGAGTTCCCCTCTCTTAACCCCTAACCCACAATCCCCGCTCCCCTTCCCTTCTTGCTTTCACAATCCCACGAGGTGGGTGTGTCTGGCCTAAAAGGAAAAATTGAAAGCAAGTCTCCTGCTTGATGCCAGACAGGGCTTGCCAAGAGATGCCAGCAGCAAGGGCAGCCCCTGTCCTGGTGCAGGCAGTGCTGCCCACGAGCCCTGAGCCTGCCCACCCTCACAAGGTGGGCCTAGATCCAGGATGGATGAGCACCTGAAGCCTTAAATCAGCTCCAAGGGTTAGGAGGGTTTCATACACACTCACACAAGGTCTTCTGGCAATTTCCAGATGGCTTCTTGCTAAGAAGATTTCCTAGGCCTCCCTTTCAAGAGACTTAGCTATCTCCCACTGTGTTTAGATGGTTGGTGTTTAGGTTCCTTCACCAAGCCCAACACTTGCTCTTAGTAAATCTTCTCCTCTATAAAAGCAATAAGAAATAAATGAATACATAAAAACCATAGAGTCATCCTAATATAGGAACTTTACCTAGAAGAGAAAATTCTAGAAAACAGGAAGGATTCTAGGAGAGATGACTGGGTCAGCATAGCTGTGGGGAGATGCTGAAGGAAACTACATGCTCCAGCACTTGCAGGACCTGCTAAACACAACTCACATGAGGGCCAAGAGAAACTCGTGACAGCTTCTTCTCCCTGCACTTTGGACTACATTTATCACCAGAGAGTTTCCCCAAAAAGCACCACACACTTTTGGCAGTATAGAGAACACTAAGGAATATGTGAGTGTCAGATGATTGAGGAAAAGCAGCAAAAGAGCAGGACTAGAACCTCCATGCATCTGTCTGACCCAGCTCCAGATGGTGCAGAGCTGCTTGAGAGCGATGGGAGGAAGAAAGGTGATATTCCAAAGGCTGCAGAATTCAGGATGCTGCAGGATGCCACCAGGCAGAAACACCTTCAGAAGTCATCCAGCACTAGCACGTGTCATCTCCTGCCCTCCCGGGCTGACTGCTCCTCACAGAGGGATGGGAGGGCAGCAGTGGGGCAGGAACATCCCACCCAAACAGAAGGGTTCTCCTCTGGGGGAGTGCCACACCAGGAGCAAGGGTGCTGTCCCTTGCTCCATGAGGAGCAGCACCAGCACCCGTGGGGACACTCGCAGAGGATGCTGTGACCTGCTGAAGTGTCCCAGCAGGAGCACACGGGGCCCTGCACTGGCCCAGCCCAGCCCTGCTGTTCTGCTGCCCAGGAGCTGGGCTGGGCCCTGCAGTGGTGCCACCCTGCAGCCCCCAGGCCCCTGCCATGCCCAGGGACAAGCCAGTCCTCACTCTAGGCCAGGCCAAGCTGCTCCCAGAGAGCTGCAGGAGGCAGCTCAGCCCTGCCAGCCCACTCTGGCTGAATCTCAAGCACGGGCAGGTGGGGCCTTGCAGTGCTGCCCTCGCTTCCCATAACAAGAGAGCCCAGAGGATCTGTTTACCTCGACATCTGGGGCCAGGCCTGAGGGCTGGCTCCACCCAGCTCAAGCCTGCCTCAGAGCTTGTACTTGAAACCATCTGCTACGTCCTTCCTGATCCTCCAGACGAGCCCCGCAAGGAATCAGCCTGTTTCTGCGGGCTTGTCTCTAATGACAGCTTAGAGACAGAAGTGAGCTCTGCTCACACCAGGCTGCTGTGGGTTTGGTGCTGGCCAGCGGCTGGAGCCGGGCTCTTGTAGGCATGCCTTGATCCCAGACACCCAGCACGGAGTGTGGCACTAACAGCAGGATCCCTTCCCTGATCCTCAAGTCTGTCCAGAAAGCCTTGAAGGCCAAAGCTCAGGGAGGTGCCAGAGTGGATGGCCAGCAGGGCAGGAGCAGCTGGAGGTGCCAGAGGAGATGCCCAGCAGGGCAGGAGCAGCTGGAGGTGCCAGAGGAGATGCCCAGCAGGGCAGGAGCAGC
>QUSF01000055.1:1659048-1671972 GCA_003676055.1 Chloebia gouldiae
GGAGGTGCCAGAGGAGATGCCCAGCAGGGCAGGAGCAGCCGGAGGTGCCAGAGGAGATGCCCAGCAGGGCAGGAGCAGCGGGAGGTGGCTCTAAGGGCAAACTTCCGTGATTTCCCTTTAGGGCTAGACACAATACTCCTAACAAAGTTTGTACTATGTTTATACCCCTATAGGCCAGGGGCATTTTATAGCCCACCTGGAGCACCTGCCTCTTATGACACTTAGGAAGGCACTGGTCACAGCCCCAGAGCTCTTGCTCCCCAGCTGAGGGCACAGCTGTCAGTTGTGTTCGCTCAGGGATGCAGGCAGCTCAGCAGCTCTGGGGAAGAGCCACCCCAGCTCTCACACTGCCCTGGCAGACCACACAGCACTCCTCTGAAAGGGCTGCAGGGAAGGAAGCAAAGGATAGCCCAGGCAGAGCTGCCCACATTCTCAGTTTGTACACTGCTTTTCAGACCTGCCCTCTAATTACAGTTTTAGGCAGTGTATCATTGGGATTTTGATTTGCCCCAGCAATGTGCACCAGGCTTGAGTGGATCTAGTCCTACCACTCTGCTCAGGACCCTCTGTTTGTGCACATGAGCAAACTTGGTGTTTGCTTTTCTGTTAATTATGAGGACACAGAAGCTATGGCTGTGCTAAGAAATTTTTACTGGATTGTTTATAGAACATTGAGTAATTCCCAGAAGCCAATAAAATGGCTTCACCCCCTAAACTAGCCATTTCAGAGTCCAGTTAAACTGGATTCTGAATTCATGGAGTAAATGAACCCCTTCCCAACATGCCCCATTAAACCAGGTGTGCTGCAGGAATAGTGCTGCCCTTTCTCCAGACTTAAAAAAAAAAACAAAAAAACAAACCAAACAAACCAAAATAAAGCCTTTTAAAATCTCTATAAAAATAATATGGTTTAATATGAGCTAGCAGATTTTTGTTTTTAAGTCACTGTGCAAAGCATAAATAGGAGACTACATGGTGTTCCTGACTTTCCATGGTTCCACTGTTCTTTCCTGAGCTTTTTTGCATCTATGATTTGTGACTAGACAGGTGAGCTGGCTGCAATGTCATGTGCCTGCTGACACTGGCAGAATCATGAGAGCAGCCCTCATTTCTTACAGATTTTGGAGGCACAGCATCTCAAAAGGTCCCTTCCATCACCACTCCATGACAGCAGAAAGGTGAGTGGAAGCACTGAGCAGCCTCACATGAGCAAAAGCCAGCACGTGGAAAACAGCGGGAAGACATTTGGCATTTTTCTGCAAACACCTGAGTCTCACTAAAAAAAGACATGAAGAAAAATGAGGATCCAGGCAGAAAAATTACAATCCTGGAGACCTGTGTTCCCCTCTGCCAGCTGTAATTCTACATCGTGTTCCTGAAGCCTTGCAGAGTTTGTGTTTCCCTGTGCTCAAGCTCCAGAGCAGTTTCTTAGTGCAAGTATTCAAAAGCATTATGCTCCTGTTAAACTGTGCTAAGTTCCTCCAGAAGGGACAAATACATCTGGAGAGGAAGGAATGGCATGACTCACCTGCTGGTTCAGAGCTGCCTGCTAAGCTTCCTTCACACAACCACCTCTCAATGCCTTCCAGCACCCCTTCAACTATGGTCCTCACCAAAACGGGTGTAAGGAGCTCTTGCAGAGGCTCAGGGGACTCAACCATGAGCATAAATTAAGTGAGCATAAATTTCACTATGCCAAACAGATGAGCTGTTCTGAGCAGCAAGGCTAAAATCCATTCTAAACTCAGAGTGGTTTAAAATGCCCTTTTCCATAGTACACAGCAGAACAAGCCCTCAGGTTCCTTCCTCCACACCATTTAAAGAACCCTGGGTTACAGAGTGTCACCTCCTTGAAGGAACACCAGCTTGGAGCTAGAGTATGGCACAGTCAGGACAAGATCCACAAATATCTGTTGCTGTGGCCATGGCCCAGGTTGTTGATGGACACCTCCAGAAAACACATGTGTCCGATTTGAGGCATCCCCTGCAGCTGGATCAAACCCAGTATTTGTGCAAAACACAAAATGGGGTGCCAAGACTCTCAGTTGGTCTCTGCTTCTAAAATATTTTGACTTAGAAAAGACCAGTGTTTCTCAAAATTTACCATAAAATATATTTTGTCATTGCTAAAAAGGATGTCACAGACTTCCCCTAGGGAGCAGGAGTTTTCCCCACCTACAGATACGCAATTTGTGACTTGAATGCAAACCTCTGAGGGACAGTGGAAGGGGGCATTTTCCAGAGCATTCACAAAACACACAGGAGTGAAGTTCAGAGGCTGATTATGTACATGTTAATCTGATAAAAATAAAGCCTGTGTCCTCTCAACAAACATGGAGTGTCACAGCCAGAGGTACAGACTGGGAGTTACCCTGGGCACGCACGGTATGTCAGAGGAAATACTCTATGAAGGGCACACGCTTTCAAAGCTTTCAGCCCTCATCAGGATTGTGTTTAAGGGCTTCAGCGCCTTCTCTGAAGCAAATGTACTTTAATGAGGATGCCTGTAAGGCATTTAGGAACTAATATAAATATCTTGCAGAGGAGGATTGTGATACATGCAGCCTTGTTACAAACATAGCATAAAGCCTATGATGAAGACAGCCCCATGATAAAGATAACTTTCAATTACCAAAAATATTGGAGACATCAAATACAAGAGACTTCCCTGGAAACACAATGTTACTGCTCCCTGAAGCACCACAGGCAGCCTCTGGAGTTTTTTATCCAACTGAAAAAACCCCTCTGTACTTGCTTCAGACAATTCTTCTCACCCCCTCCCCTGAAATGCCTTCCACAAACATAATGTGGCCAGGTGATGTGCTCTGTAACCTCAAGGGCACAGGATCCTGCCACAGTCACTGATGACAGACTACAGCTAAATGGCAGGAGCTGAAGCAGTTTGCAAAGCTTTATGAGTTCAGGCTTCTCTTTGTAGGAGGCCAGCAGGGTGACAAGGTAAGAAACATGGCACTGAGGGTTTTGCTGGGGCAGTGCCCCCCGTGCACAGCACCCATCCATCCCTCACCATCGGGAGAAACTCTGCTCTCCTCTCTGCTTGCTCAGCACAGCCCCTCACCATTTCTTCCATTTGGAAATCACCACCTCTGAAATGGCAAAAAGTCAAAGTACCTTTGACAGAAGGCTGGGCTCATCTTCTCAGACAAAGGGACCCCCAGCTTCCACAAGAACAAACGCAGTCGTGGGGCTCCTCTGTGAATGGATGTAAGACCCTTTTGAATGCTACTCATTAGTGTTTTGGCTGGCATGAACTGCTCCTCTGTGCCCCAGCTGATGAACACTAGCACTGCTGCCAAGTCTGCTGATAAATAAATAAGGATAGGAAAAGCCTTATGGTTTTTGAAAAGGGCAGCAGAAACTCAGTGCTCAAGGCAGCAAACACAATTTGCAGTAACAAACAGACTGGAGTCCAAGAGCAGCTCAGTGGTGATATTCAACCCTATTTTCCTCTTAAACATCAGCTATTAACAGCAGAGAAATCGATGGCACTGAGGGCAGCTAGGATCCAGCTGATGGGGAATGCTGCAGCCTTCTCCCAACAGCCTTCCTCATTCGCTCCATTTATCACTTAGAGCCTCAGCTCTTCCAGCTCCAGCCTCACTCCTCTGCTCCTCAGCTCTGCAAGCAGGACTAATTTTCATCGGTGACAAGGCAAGAGACTAATTACAGTACACATTTCATTTGTGACTGGACCCCAGGGAGAGGAGGAGGGGGAAGAAAGCTTTTTGCTTGCTCTGCCAGCTAAACAGTTTGTATTTGTTAGTGCAGAAATAAGTCTGATGGCAGCCAACTGATGCCTAAGCAGCAGCTCACCCATTAACCTCACATCCACAGTTCACACCCACCACCATTTATATGCACCATTAATATTTATAAGGATGACGTGTCTTTTTGAGAGGAACTTGTGCCTCCAGTGACAACAGATGTTATACCATTTATGAAAGAAACTACTCAAGCATTTCCAATGGACCTTGTGCATGCTCATCATGTCTTTATCCCGTGCCCTGATTGTATTATCCACGCAGAGCCTGGGTCACCTCCTGACTCCAGTCCAAGGGCATGCATGGCAGCCAACACTTGCCTGTAGAGTACTCAAAAATGCTTTGAGCTTCATTATGTCTTTGTGAATGCTCTTCTGGGAGCCAGAGACCTTCCAAATGCACCTGCCAACTGAAACAGAAGCGTGTGAGGCCATGATGTGTCAGAAAAGAGGATCTGGCTCTTACCTGGGTCTCCAAAACACATGGCACATAGCTGAGGCTGCAGGATGGCCTCCCACAATTGCCCTTGCCACTGTCACCACAGCTGCATTAGTGCTCATGCACCTCCTAGAAAGAATTAAAGCCTGTTTTATAGTGTGTTATACTACTCTACGCACAGGCTTGCAGGAGAACACATGCAGCAAGGCCTAGATGCCATTATCTCTGCTAAAACGATGCTGTTCCTTGGCCAAATTGCCATTTATAGCTTGTGTAGGAGGCTGTCTCTGGCAGGACAGAGCTCCCTGCTCTAGAAAAAGTTAAACTCCCACCCTTCATGCAGGAGGAAGCAGTGCCTGTACACATCCCCCCAGCAGGGAGCAGGATGGGCTTAACCTGGATAAAATACAGATGAGTTGATGGGTTAAGTGAAATCTTCAGGAACCACCACGCATGGACAAACACCGAGGTATTGGACAAGGCATCTAAGGAATGTTCTCTTTTACTAGATTGCAGTTGACATTTCTATTAAAATGCATGAGATTACCATGATTCGCTTCACCTGATGTGATGGAACTTGTTTAAAGTAGCACAAAAATGTCACATTGTCCCTGTGGGCTAGAGGAGATAGCCTGCAGTGACTTCCTCCTCCAGAATAGCAGCTCTAGTGATGCCCTGATATTTATGGTACATACATTTTTAATGCCCTGCACAAACAGCTCCAGCACTTGTCAACTCATTTGACCTGCAGCTTTTCAAAGAAAATACAAAAAGACATGCTGCAGAACAAGAGCCAGCAATATGTACAATGCCTTGCCATCAGCACCTGCCCAATCAGAGCAGAAACAGGATGGCACAGCTATGGCCAACTCTTTCTGGCCATTCTTAGCCAAGATTTGCTGCTGAAGTCTCCTCGTGCATCCAGAAGTGCTCACCTTGTGCCTCCAGCTCCTCACTGCTCAAAAACTCAGATTGAGGCTTGTGAGAGATCATTGCTGTTCAGCAGCCACCAGAGTTTCATCTGACACATCTGAACCTCGACTGGGGTGAATTCGGGAGTGCCTTCACTTCTCATTTCCCTTCGTTAACAAAGCAGCCCCTCAAACCCAAGTTAGCTGTGAAACACAGCTGGTACAAACACCAGCAGTGAAGAGGCCTGGCAGATTTGGGGACTGCACACGATTTACACCAGTGTTAACCCCACTGTTTGAGCAGGGAATACGTGAATATTTGTTTGGTTTGCTTTTACCCCCACCAGCAACCAGGCCCACCCATTTCCCCCCACCCCCATTCTAGGAAAAGCTGAGCATTCTCTGAAGAGAAAACAAGCTCACAAACGCTTGGTATTCATATTTTACCAACAATTACATACATTGTGTGTTACTGCACATTTACCAAATGTGTGCATTTGTGTGTTTTATACACCTCTGATGACCTTAGGTGCCTAGTTTTGGTTCAGAACAAAGACGGTTCTTCAAAATTGTGACACTCATTACTTTGCTGCAGTTTGCATGCATGCAGTCGTGGTTTTCCCCGGCCACTTAGGTAGGCTAAGTATGCATCAGCTAGGCACAGAATGGTCACAGGTGTCTCTAATTCAGTACAAGAATGTTCTGTACTTGGCCTTGTCCAAACAGTATTTCTGCTTAGCCAGCATTAGTTATATCATCAAAAAGAATGAGCTGCTTGCCACATTGTGTCACACAGAGAATTCAGTGTATCAGAGGCAGAAGGACAGACTTAGGCATCCAGCCCCCACTACATCCCACTCTACTCCTGCCTGGTGCAGGGAAACTTGTCACCACCTGAACAGACTCTGACAAAACCCAAGCATTAATGCTTTCACATAAAAGGACAAAACACACCAGAAACACCTTTCTGAAAATAACACCTCCTGTCCACTGTGATACAAAACAAAGAGTGGCACAAGCTTAGGTCTCCAGCCAGGATATCCCACGTCCTGCCTTTACCCTTCTGCACTCCTTGATGGCTTTGGGCAGGCAGTGCCGAACCTCTCCATCCTCTCCTGTCACACATGGATTAGGCACGGAGCTTTACACAGCGCTTTGAAGATGAAACGCAGTGTTAAGCAGCAGCGGGACTGCCGGCAGCAAGAGCCAGCCCGGCCTTTCCCGGAGCACGTGCGGGTACCCGCTGGGCCACGCGGGGCCCGCCCGGCACCGATCCCGGCGTGGCTCCAGCTCACGCCAGACCTTTCCGCAAGGAAAACTTCAGCACCACCAAAGGCAAAGGGCTTTCTCCGGCGAGACAAACCGGGAGGAAGCCGGAGCAAGAGGGGAGCTATGCCGGACACGGAGGGAGGCGAGCAGGCGGCTCCGCGCCGTCAGCGCCGGTGCAAGCGGGGAACGCGTCTCCCGTTTCCTCAGGCGGCAAAAATATGACACGCATTAGCGAGGAGAATAAAAGCAGGGAAACAAAGGAGCGGGAGCGAACACCTGTCGCTCTCCTCGGGGACGAGCCCTAATGCTTTTATTTGCCTCGGTCTGCCGGGGAACTGCAGCTGCCAACTGTCATCAGCGTCAAGTTACCGCACAAAGCTGCGCGGCTCTTTCAGCCGGGGAGGCGGATGCGCCGGGGCGGCACCGAGCTCTCCGGGCCCAGCTGCCTGTGGCCACCGGGCAGGCGAGCAGCCCCGGGGGTGGGGATGCGCTGCACCGCCGAGCACTGCGGAGCCCCGCACAGCCACGGCCACAAGGAGCGCGTCCTGCCGGGCTGGCACCGCGCCCCGGCCCGAGAGCCGCCCCGTCCGCTGGCACGGGGCAGGACAAGACCGGCTCCGTGGCTAGCTGTGCCTGCTTAGCCCCACGGCTTCCCGGCCACAGCTCAGACCGACTCCTGCACGCCCAGGTCGGTGCTGATACCTCGCCGGCAGCTAGCCGGCTCCGCTGTGCCCTCCGTTCCACGAGCACCGCAGCGCACACACGGGTATTCCGCGGCCCCGAGCCCCTAACGGGCGCTGGGCTTTGGGCTTCACTGGGGCCAGCCGGCCCGCAGAGCCGCACGCTGCCGGCAGGGGTAGGGCCCGGCTCGGCACGGCTCAGCACGGCACGGCCCGGCCCGGCCCGCGCCCGCTCCGGGCCGGGCGCAGTGCCGGGGCCGCTCCGCCCGCCCCGCCGCAGACAAAGCGCGCGGCCGCCATTGGCCCGTTCGGCCAACGCTCGGCGCTGCCCGCGCGGCGCGGCCAATGGACTCATTGACATGCAAATCGCGGGGTATAAAAGCGGCGGCGCGGGGCAGGAGCGGCGCGGAGGGAGCGGCGCGGCCATGTCGCCGGTCGGGGATCGCCCGCCGCACGGCGAGGACTGCGCGGGGCCCCGCGGCGACCGGAGGGTGAGCGGCGGGCGGGGCCGGGCCCGGGCCCAGAGGGGCGGCGGGAGGCGGGCTGACGGCGCTGTTTTCCCCGCAGACGAGGAAGCCGCTGGTGGAGAAGAAGCGCCGGGCGCGCATCAACGAGAGCCTACGGGAGCTGCGGCTGCTGCTGGCCGACAGCGAGGTGAGGCGGCGGCACGGCGGGGCGGGGGCCGGCGGGGCCCGGGGCCGCGCTGACGGCCGCGGCGCCCCGGGTCAGTTTCAGGCGAAGCTGGAGAACGCGGAGGTGCTGGAGCGGACGGTGCGGCGGGTGCGGGCCGCGCTGGAGCGCCGCGCCCGCGGTGAGTGCCGGCCCGGGGCGCGGCGGGGGGCGCCCGGCCCGGCCCGGCCCGCGCCTCACCCGCGCCCCTCTCTGTCCCCCGCGGCGCAGGGGGCGGGCGGCGGCTCCTGGAGGCCAGCGAGCGCTTCGCCGCCGGCTACATCCAGTGCATGCACGAGGTGCACACCTTCGTCTCCAGCTGCCCCGGCATCGACGCCACCACGGCCGCCGAGCTGCTGAACCACCTGCTGGAGTCCATGCCCCTCAGCGAGGGCGGCCGCCCGGACTCGCTCACGGACCTTGCGGGGGAGCCGGCGCTCGGGCCCTGGCCCGCCGGCGAGGCGCTGGTGCCGCCGGCCGCGGCCCGCCCGGGCCCGGCCCTGCCCGCCCCCGGCCAAGAGACCTGCTCCGACTCGGACGAGGCGGGGGCCGGGCCGGGCCAGACCTCCACGGACGGACTGGACGCGTCCCAGACGCGGGGCCTGCCCTCGCCCGGCTCGCCCAAATCCATGTGGAGACCCTGGTAACAGCGGAGAGGAATCAGCGCCGACCTGCCTGCGGGGAGGGCAGCGTGCCCGCTCGGCCGTGTGTCGCGTGCGAGTGTCCGTGTGTCTGTGTGTCCGTGTGTCTGTGTGTCCGTGTGTCTGTGTGTCCGTGTGTCTGCGTGCTTGCCCGTGCGAGTGTCTGGGTGTCCGTGTGTCTGTGTGTCCGTGTGTCTGCGTGCTTGCCCGTGCGAGTGTCTGGGTGTCCGTGTGTCTGGGTGTCCGTGTGTCTGGGTGTCCGTGTGAGTGTGTGCCTGTCTGTCTGTGTGTCCATGTGTGCGTGGCTGGCAGCGCTGTGACTGCGGGCTCGGCACTCTGATGCTGTCGTACCCTGACAGCCTAATCGGGAACGCGTTGACATTTCATCCCCCGTGTGTGGTATTTTGTAACTTTGGGGGTTGTTTTTACGAGAGGATAGGGGGGGAGGAGGGAAGTGGTTTGTAATAGCAAAGCTCTTCGGTGGAGACACGGCAGTTATAACTCTCTCTGTTTCTTCTTGGCCCTTAGAAGCAGCCCAAACACCACTACCTTTTGAGGAAAAACCCTTGTGCATTTTAAATCATGATAGTTAATTCTGGGAGAAGCTGGAGCTAAGTCTGCATGCACGGTTTTAAGCATTCTAGTGGTAGCACAGACCCCTGAAAGGTGTCTGTACCTGATAGCAGCCTAAAATCTCACCTTTAGCGAAGGGAGAGAAAACTAGAAACTTGGTGGAAATAGACATTTTAAAAGATGTTGGTGACAGGGTGCCTTTTAGAAATGAGTGTCTTATGCACATTTTGCTTTTAGCACATTTGAATTTATTGTGACTTTATGTATATTAGGGTGTCAAATGTTTTTTTTTTTTTATTTTTAATCTTTAATAAAAAAAACTGACTTCACAATGTGGCATATATTGTGTAATGTGGTGCTCTTCTAACCCGTTTAAAAACATTAAAAATACAGCTCCTCTTGTTGGCTCTTAACACCAGTATATGTATATCATGGAAACAATGCTGGTAATTAAGCACTTAATTCTTGTACTAAGCATTGTTAACTATTGGAATTCAGATATTTCATTTGTCTAATTCTAGTTGACACTTAAGTTTATTGAATGAGCAAGGTCAGACTGGCTGAGGTTGGTCCTAGGCCACAGAGTTTGGGGCTGGTTGGTCTGGATGCCAGTCTCAAGCCTGCTCTACTTGATCTGCCCTCTGAAGGCATTGCTCACACATGCACAGCCCTAACTTCAGAAGTGCTAGGCAAATCCTGTCCTGGGGCAGAACTTCACAGGAGGGTGAAGTTGCTTTTTGCGTTTTTTTTTTTTTTTTTTGTTGGAGAGTGAAATAAGACTCCATTGAGTGGAGTGTGTAGTGGATTTGGAAAATGTTCTTTAATGTTTCTGGGGGCTTGGAGGGGGTCCCTCAGCATTCTTGTCCTCATTCCTGCTTTGGGGAGGTGACTGGTTATTTCTGGTGTGATACAATACCTTTCAGAGAGCTGTAATTGTAAAGAGGGGGAAAAAGGGATTGTAAAGTGTCTTAATACATGGAAGTTCTCAAACATAGAACAAGCAATAAAGGAAGCAGTGACCAAGGGACTAGACATGTACCTATGTTAATAATCCCATGGAAGAACAGAAATAGAAATTGAAGCACTGGCAAGGACTTTCCTTTGTAATTTCTTTACCTGAGGTGGGTGTTCTTGTTCAAAGGTGTCCATCAGAATGTTTGGTCCTTCTAATCCCTGTTGTGCTAAATTCCCTTTGAGCTGGAGGAGAGTGGCAAAAACCAGCTGAGCCAAGGGAGGCGAGAGCCTCTGCAGTGACCTTTCTGCTTTAGGGAGGGAGATTGGAGTTTGAAGTGGAAATGAAACCTGGGACACCTGCACTGAACTAACACCCCACACACTGAGGCTGCACCTCTAGCCCAAGTCCAGGTTTTTTTGTATCAGTTTTCCTCAGGTCTCACATTTTGTTTGCTATGTCACTACTCTCAGCTCAGAGCTGCCAGTCACTGCAGGGCAGTTCACACACAGCCCCTCAGTGTGGGGTGTCCCTGCTCAGCCAGAGCCCCTCGTGTCCAGTGGCTGGAAAAGGCCCTGGGGAAGGAGCTGAGGCCACAGCCCAGCTCCTGAACGTGACAGCAGCAGCCAGAGCCCAGCCCATGGCTCACAGCAGCACTCAGACCCTGCCTGAACTCAGTGGCTTCAGCAGTCACATGCAGGGCTGGTGCTGGCCCCAGGCAGCCTCTCCACTGCTGCAGGAGCACCAGAGGCAGCTTGGCTTGGCTTGGCTTCATCCCCATGGGATGGAAGAGACCTTCGTGTTAGGGCTCTCTGTAGTGCTCCTGTGAAAGCAAGTGCAAATCCTGACACTTCGGTGGCAGAAACAGCCCAGAGTCACCATGCAAGTGCCAGCTTTGGTTCAGCAGGGGTTGGGGGCAGCTCAAAGCAAAGTCATCCCTGCTCAGCAGCACTGCAGATGTGGTGCTCAGCTTCCCTGTACTAGCCTTGGAGATGGGAGCCTAAGTGGGGACCTGCTGCCTTCCCCATTCCTGCGTGTGCTGCTGCCCTTCCCACAGCCAGGGGAGTCTTCCCGGGCACAGCCCGTTCCCTCTGCTGCCACAAGAACAGGCAGCAGGGCTGGGAGGCCACCTGGACAGCTGCTCTCCCAAAGCTGGAGTGGTTGGGAGGAGCAGAGGGATTCCAGCCCTTTCCCCTGAGCACTTATCAGTGCTGTACTGGCTGAAAAGAAAAGCCCGAAAAGCCAGGTCAGAGCAGTACTATGAGGAGCTTTTCAGTAGTGTCAAAAGCATTTTAGAAATGTGGTAGCAATATGGCCTTTTGTTTTAATCCACAAATTAGATTCACAGAAAGTTTACATGCTCTGATTAGGTGTTGCTAGATTTGTCTATTTGCATTTCTGTACCTTAGTCCAAATGTGTCAAATCTGACACTTGCCTGACAAAGGCAGGAAGAAGTGAGGATTTTGGGGGTGGGACTGGAGAAGGGTCAGTATGGGGAAGGAAAGTTTCCAACAGCTCTAATGAAAAACCAGGGAAGCCTTTTCAAGTCCTTCTTTATAGAAACTGCCTTTACTCTTTTCCATTCCAAAGTAATAGAAACAGAGCATCTGATCTGACAGTGCACTGCCTTGTAAAAGGAGAGAGAGGCAGCACACTAACTGAACCCATCTTGTTTGATATTCAGGTGGGGAATAATGGAAAGAAGGGCTCGTTTTCTCCTCTCTTTGTATGTCAGTCACTCATACCTGTTACAGGCAAAAATGCTCCTTGTTAGACCAGGTCATCTGGGAGGACTTGGAGTTCAAACCTCTTTCCAACTTCATGTCTCAGGTCTTTTATCAGAGCCCCTGGCCAGGAGGCAAGATCAAACTTTTAAATCACACCAATCAACTTGCATCTTCTTTAATCTCCCACTAGCAAGTATCCTGCAGCTCTCTGTAGTTTTCCTCTCCAAATAAATGTTTCAGTCTCTATTCCAATTAAAGGGATAGAAGAATAAAACCAGCCCAGGCCTCAGCAGCAGGTCTAGGGGGTGCACAGACATCATGCAGGAAATCTCTGCTAAGCAGGCAGTTGGTTCCTGTCTGTAACACAGCTTACTTTTTTTACCATCCAAGATGCTGCTGTTAGCAGAATGGTATTGAAATGTCACCAAAAAAAAGGAGGATTTATTCCTATGAGAAGTGCTGGAATGAGTGTTGGTTAATCCTGGCACCCAGAGCCTTGCCACATTATGGTAAACTCTCCAAGATAACAGCTCCACATCCCCAAGGGGCCATCCACTCTTGACAGCTCCAGCTGCTGGAGCCCAGTTTCAGGATTTCCCAGGTTTTGGCCCCATGTCCAAGCACAGCTCTGCACACTCTCACAGCAGCAGCTCTCCAGTCCCACCCTGCAAACACACAGGTTTTACAGAGCCCATGTCCACCTGCTGCAGCACACCCAAACTTCTGTCCAAGCCACTTGCTCTTTTCTCTGGAGATGAAAACAGCTGGGCCAAGCAGCACATCTCCTGTCAGGTGTGCCCAGGCCATGGTCTGTGCCATCCTTGCTTGAGCCTGATGCACACAAGGCAATATGGATGGGACTGGAGGTGTCTTGGTTTGAAAAGCCAGGTGTCTGCTAAGGAAGGCAGGAGCCTCCTCTGAAATGGAAAATGTAAATCCCATCCCCCTGAATTATTAGTATTTCAAAATTAAGGGGCTCTCAGGCAAAGATATGGGAATAGGTGTAAGAGTTCTTTTTTAGGGAGGAAAACAAAATAAACAGTGCAGTAATACAAAACAACCCTGCCAGAGTCAGAATATGCCCTGACCCCCTGTGTGTCAGGGTGGTGGCTCAGCCCCATGCCAGGGTGGCTCAGCCCTCCTGCAGTGCCAGCTGTGCTTCTGCTGGAGCAGGGATCCTACACAAGGGGGGAGTTTTCCTCTGGAGCTGCAGGGCTGGGGGAGATGGGCCTGGGCTCCTCTGGGAATGCAGGGGGAAGAAAGCTGCTCCTCTGGGAATGC
>QUSF01000055.1:1671982-1730724 GCA_003676055.1 Chloebia gouldiae
TCCTCTGGGAATGCAGGGGGAAGAAAGCTGCTCCTCTGGGAATGCAGAGGGGAGATGGGCCTGGGCTCCTCTGGGAATGCAGTGGGGAAGAAAGCTGCTCCTCTGGGAATGCAGGGGGAAGAAAGCTGCTCCTCTGGGAATGCAGGGGGCAAAGGCTGCTGTGCTGTTCCCAGGTCAGATTGGATCCAGGTAGGAATTCTTGGCTCCTCCCCTGGGCAGAGCATCTCCCCATGGATGATGGAATTTTCTCAGCCATCCAGGGACACTCAGTGGCCATGAACAGCAGAGATCTCTTGGAGGGAGGATTGGCTGTGAGAGAGATAAAGAAAAAACTGCCCAAAGAACAGCAGACAACTGCCTCAGCTCTGACAGATGGCAATGGAATACACACTTTCAATCCAGGACAGGAGGGAACATCATCTCACTCCACAGAGGAGCACAATTGTTCCAAGGTCATACAGGCAGTATATGGAAAAAGCAGGGGTTCACACACTAATCCAGCTGTCTTAACCTACCCTTCCTCTGCCTCCTAAGAGATATTTTTTTTTTCTTTCTGCATGAGATGCCTGGTTCCAAGTCCACAGTAATCTAAATGGATAGTATCTCTAAACTGCCCACTTTGGGCCTCTCAGGCTTCTGCATGAGCTAAGGTAAAGGAAAAGCAAAGGGGAAAAACAGTCTTTCTCCTTCCAGGAGATTTTAGCTCCCTGCACAACATTAGCATTTCATTGTAGTTTTCAGCAAGTGAAATTCATTGCACTGCATTTTAAGGAGGTTAAAAAAATCCAAGCTGGTTCGTAAAGCATTCAGACATGAAAATACCCTCAGAGCATGAGGTCTTAAGTTAATTTAGTTAAACAAGATGATGAGTGAGGGTGATTTGATTAGTTATACTACCTATGTTGCATTACACAGATGTTCTATATAGCTCACTTACCAGCTAAGGAAGTAATGGATTCAAGAAGTCTTTTAATCCAATATAGTAGAGCCTTAAGTGCCAAGACCTAGATAGTAGGTCCAGATTGTCTGAAATGAGAAGGAAAAGAATTGAAATTAGACACCAGAAGAAGTAATGAATTTTCTTTCTTTTAATGTCAGACTATATTTCCAGAAGCAAATACAAGTTGCTTTGGTTACAAACAAAAACTACTTAGTAAAGCAACAACATACAAGTAATTATATTAACTGATCCCTTCTGGCCTTGGATTTCTTAAGTGTAAAATTAACTCAATTTGTGGTTTTATAATTTTTGCATTGGTCTCTGGCTAAAATATTAGTAGAAAGCAAGGAGAGCAGTTTTCTTTGTATCTGAGAAAGCTCAGACCCAAGGCATCTTCAAACATGCATTCACAGGCCACTTCAGGAATTGCACAGACTCAGTCACCCTCAGCTGAATTCTGCAAAGCTCCTGCACCATTTAAGTACAGAGCAACGCAGCCTAATTTAAAACCATCACCAGAGAGGCACAGCTTAAAGCACCCGTAAAACAAGGTGCCTGTGTCCAGTGAGAGGGAAGGGACATTTCTGCATCCCCCAGAGCCTGTGTGCCCACCCATGAGCTCCTGAGTGGGTTTCAGCTTCTCGTGGCCCCTGTGGAAGCCTGGCTGTGTTTTGGGCTTTGTACCATCCCTGACTGGCACACACACAAATAAAATTTCAGACTTCCACTCTTCCTACCTCAAAATAAACTCACCAGCACCAGACTGTGCTGAGCAAAGTCACTATGAAACCCCTTCCACTGTCACCATGCAGCAGGTTTTGTAAGCAATTCAAATTTTGTAATCAATGTTCCACATATTGAGGAAGGGGGGGAGCCCAGAAGAGACACATCAGCTCCACCAAACTCTTCCACCAGTGGGGAGAGGTTGTCCATAGAACCCACACGTCTCACCAAGACCTGAATCAGGCTGAGCAAATTTGCCTCCTTTGGGCCTGCCAATGTCACTTGGTGTTTACCAGCCTTGGAGGCCTCATTACTCATGGCTGACCCCAGCGCTGGTAATATCTGCCTACACACTTCCACTTTCAAAAAAACATGCTCAGATTCCTTTCCTGCTCAACAGATCCTTAGCAGATGCCTGCCCTTATACCTTACACATACAATTCTGGTCCTGATTCTCTCTTCATTCACAGAAGCAGATTAATTGGTCAGAAAATCAGAGTAATTGAATCCTCCCATCCAGACAGAGGGAGCACACAGCTTCTTACCAAAATCTGGGGTTCTGGAGCAAATCTCTTCTCCAGAAGAGGAGCTGCTGCTCTCTAAGCAGCTGCAAGCCTCCCACTCGTTAATCCCTCAGCTGAATCAGCGTTTCTTACTAAGCCAACACATGCACTCAGTGAAGCCCAAGGCTCCTCAGGAGCCTCAGGGTACCTCTAGAGAGCGCCCAAGGTTTCCTTTGTTTCCCAGCAAGCTTTACATAAAGTGACAGAATTTGGAAAGCTCCTGAATGTTCTTGGTCTCAAAGAGAAGGTTTTAAGACTCAAAGGGTCCAAGCAGTCCCACCTCACATCTGGTGGTGATGCTTTGGAGGGGCTGCCTAGTGCAGAGGCTGGACAAGATCAAGAGAATAAAGTGGGTCTTTATTGAAAGCATCTTGGGCAGTCACAGCCTCCCAGAGACTGCACCCAAGGTGGACAACAGGCACCAGTTTTTCAGACAATTGTGAGTTTGGTCCATTTACATGTCAGGGGTTAATGCTGCAGTTACAGCTTCAGCTAATGAAGTCATTAACTCCAAGTTTGCCCCCCAATTCATTGTTTTTCACATCTCTTGGTGCCTGAGACATGAGCTGTCTTTGAGTTTCAGGCCCAGAGAGGAATTGTTTTATCTGAATAAAACACGAGAACAGCATCTGACAGGTTATGGAGTTTGGAGTTATGCACTAATGCAGTACAGAATGTGAAAAATATAAAAGCTAAAATCCTAAGGCATCAGTGGGCCTGGCACCCCCAGCTGCACTGGTAGCACCCAGTGCCCACGCTGGCCCATGGGCAGAGGGACACTCTGCACTTCCAGCTGCTGCAGGAAGCAGGAGCAGTGAGTGATTCACATCCCTGCAGGCAGCGTGAGCATCGCTCCTCACACAGAGCTCCAGCGGCAAAGCCAAACACAGCACAAACCCCCAAGTCCCTAATGCTGCTCTGTGCTTACTCAGCACTCAGTTCCAGCCCTGCTCCTTCCCAGAAGCACCACTCCTCTATTGCTGAAATTACAATCTAGTCCCCAAACCCCTTTAAAAGAAAAGCAAACAAAAAAACACAAACCAAATGGTTACCTGTCAACTTTTTGCTAGAAGAATTGGCTGCATTGCCAGGGAGGATATGCAGCAATATGCACCTGCTTGCTTTAACACCTTGGGATTTATTTGTGTTTTTTAAAAGATGGAACAAAAACATTATGCTGATGTGCAAGTTGTTATAATGACAGCCAAGAGCAGTTTGCTCTTGTTTAGTTCTGTCAAGAGTTATTGCCTTGGTTTGGAAAGCCAGGTGTCTGTTAAGGAAGGCAGGAGCATCCCTGAAATGGAAAATTTAAACCCCCTTCCTCTGAATTATTATGATTTTGAAATTAAGGGGCTCTCAGGGTTTCTTGGGGGGAAAGGTGACAAAAGCAGAATTTGCCAACAACTTCCATGTGTCTTTTGTGGGTTTATACAGTCACACACCAATTTACAGCTGTTACAATCAGTCATTTCATAGCTCAGAGAGGCAAAGGCCAAAGGAAAAAGGGAAGGGGACTAAAGAACTCTTACTTAAACTATGAGGGAGAACAAAACTATAAGGCCAGAGCATTTGCTGACCTCTCAGAACTATCAAATCTTCTCTAAAATCAAGGCTCTTGCCGCCAGCCACTGCTGTTGAATCAAGCCAATGTTTTCTTGCACTTCAATTTGTATCACAGATCAAATTCAAGTAAGTACATTCAAAACAAGAAAAATCTTCTCAGTTTCCCAGGATGGAGTCTGCTGCCAGACACTCCTCACCCCATTCTGTATTCAGGCAGTGTGAATTTAGCTCCAGAATTGCATTAGGGGATAACTGGTCACGTGTCTCTCAAGGCAGGAATGTTACTGCCTAAATGGCCAATTCAGCTGAAAAAGCCTCTTCAAATTTTACATTCTCAAGTCTCCTATGATTCAGATATTATGAGACTCAGGTACTGGATGAATCACTGTGGTCTTACATGAAGAGCAAGTGTTGATGGGTGAATGACAGATGCATAAGCTCTCCCTGTTCCCTTTGGTCACCCAAACAGATTTGTTGAGTCCCACCCAACACTGAGCACTTGAGAGAAGGGCTCTCCTTGGTCAGCCTAGCAATGACCACTCTAACTCAGTCACATACATTCATTTAAAATTAATAGATGCAAATGACATAGGCCAGATGGAAAATGAAATATGCAAACAAACATAACCCATGTAATGCAAAACAAGCAGATCAGGAAAGAAAAAAAGTTACATGTATTCAAGCATTCTCTGGTTTGTTTGTCTTTTGTTCTTCCCCTTCCCCTCCCAAACAGAATGCTTGCATCCCTACTGCCTGCCCTGGGAAAAGAGATTCCTGCAGCACTGGCAGCACCACGGGAATTCTCAGGTATCACCTCCCTCCCTGAACACACTGGAGGCCATGCCAGGTACTTTGAGATCTTGTGGACACAAACAGGAGGATTCTTTGCTCTGGCAGTGCCTCTGCCACTTCTCCATTGCAGCACCCGCAGGCACTGAGCACAGGGCACACAGCTGTGGCACAGCTCCTTGCCACGAGAGCACAGCTGTGGCTGCCCAGGCAGGGAGGGGTTTAGTTGTGGATCCCACTTTGTCCCACCAGTGCTGGGAAAACACACCAGTTTGTGAGAAACTCTCCACTGAGTGTGCTGTCTTCACCTTCCGTTCATTTCTTGTTGGTGAGAAGCCAAACCAAAACTGCTGCTCACACAGCACCCCCCTAGAAATGTAGCAGAATCCTACACGGTAACGGGGAGATTTGTCCTTTTTAATGCTGAAACACACAAGCCTTCAACCTTGCTGCATCTCCTGCTAGAATCTAGCAGTGGGCAGGGAAAAGGGGACTGGGGAAGAGGGAGAGCCCACCTGGTGCTCGAGGTTTGTTTTCTGTAGTGCCTGTAACCATGGCATCTGAGCAGCACCAAATCAAACACACACCTACCTTCCAAAGAGGAAGGGCTCTACTTCCCCTGTCCTTCCCCTGGAACAAAAGAATATAATTTTATACATGTTTTGTACTTACTGGTTTTGTTTTCAGGAACAAAAGGAACTGTTTGGACAATGATGTTTTAGACATTTTTCTGAATAAAGCTGCGAAGAGATTCAGGCAGCCCATTTACTTATCTGGGGTTTGGTTTTCAAAGAACCCAAGCTTTCAAGTGCCTGGACACAGTTTTGATTTGATTCATGCTGCCTCAGAGTTCAGATCTGTATTGGTCTGACAGTGCAGCTCACCACACAGCCCAGATGAACACAGCCCTTCGTGGGGTTGGTTCTGCAGCTCTAGCTTTTTTTTGCCAAAAGCTCTAAACATCACTTTTCTCTGTCCTCCTCAAATGTTTTTTTCTATTTTTTGTCTACATGCAGGGCAATTCCAACCTTCCCTGTTTTAACAGCTTTCTCGATGGTTATGGTCACAGATTATAGACATATACAGATTTAGCCCCGTGTCTTTCTTTTCTGCTTGTATTTTAACAACTCCTCACTTCCTTTCAATTAAACTATTCCTAAAGGTCCAAACATCCTCAAAAGCGATTCATCGTTGTTTCTTTCTCAAAATCTCTCTGACAAGGAACTCCTGTAGCTCATCCAAAGAAAGAAAAATTGTGTTTTGCTGTTGATAAAACTGTTTTCTAAAAAGGTAGTGTTAAGCAGTTTCAAAGAGGCAGTGCCCTTTTGAGCTGTGTTATTATCCTCTTCCTCCAATTCTTTCATGAAAGTCAGAAACCAGAGTGCAACAACCCAAATATTTCCAAGAGCAGCAAGCTTTCAGCTTCTATATATAGCCCAGGTGTCACAGCTCAACCCCAGCCTTATCTAACAGCCTGAGCAGTACAGAAACAATGCTTGGAAGGCTGGGGATACATTTAATTACAGCCATTTACTCACAGGAAGTTTGTTTTTTTTTTTTTTTTCACTAGCAGCTTCAAGTCACCACTGCATGTTGATAAAATCTGCAGAATTTGGGGCAGACTCTTGCATCCAGACTCCTGGGAGCACCCTGCAGAACAGATGGTACAGATTTCTCTCCTCTCAACTGAAAGACAAATTTTACATCTGAAAGTTTTACAAGTGTTCTTTGGAAATGCTCAGATAAGGGAGCTGGACTGTATGAATGATCAAGGTGACAAATGCCACCTCCATTTCCAGACTCTTCTCAGGCCAGTGCTGCACTTTCCCCCTGATTTACTGGCAGCTCCTTCAGCCATACAGGATTTATGTGCCCAAGTTACCCAACTCCCTGCAAGGCTGCAGTTTGTCCCCTCAGAAGGCACAGTGGACTCTGTTCCACAGCTTCTGAGCCTTTGAGCTCTTTGATCCTCTCAAATCCACCCAAAAAGACTCTACCTGCAGAGCCACCCTGTCAGGGTAATGAGTGAAGGACAACACCATAAACTTCACAGGCCCCTGAACACTAAATGAGGTGGTAAAGGCAGCCAGATATCACCTCATAAAATATAATTCTGTCAATAAGTGAAACCTGTAAAACCATTTACAGCATGCAGTCTGCCTCAATTTCTATCATTGTGCCATGAAATCCATGAGAGACTATAAATGGTTTTCTCAGATTGAGATACAGACACCTTTATCCCACCTGTTAGCTAAGAGACTATCAGACAAAAACAAAACAAAACAAAAAAGCCAAACAAGCAGACAGATTTTACATATAAAAAAAAAAAAAAAAAAAGAAAATCCAAGCCAGAGATCCCTGAAAATTTTATTATTAAAATTTAAGACTTAAGCATCACCTCGTAATGGTAGAGCACATACAGGGCAGGTATTTTAGGGGCCTGGCAGGACTAATAAAACAACGTTGTTCATATGTGTGCTCCTAATCAGGTCTTTATAGCTGAACTCATTTAAATTCACTGCTAATGTAATGCAAAGTAATTATTACTAAAATAATATGAAATTCACTACCTGTTTACGTCCAAAGCTTTAGAAGCCTTTATTGAAAAGCGTTCTGTAACCATCTTTTTGTATGCTAAAAGACAATGGAAGAATTTCCTAGCTATTTACACGATGTGGGAATCCTTCAGTATTGCCACGTGGCTTTGGTAGTTAACAAATTTCAGCACAATTCTGTAATAAAAATATTTATACTTGGATTTGTCTCTAAAAGGGAGGGAGGCAAACCACCTTCAAGGCAACCAGGAGTGAACAGAAGCTTTGCTGCCTCAGGGATGTGGGGTTTAGGAAGAGGCAGGCATCCCCCAGAAATGAGATCTGAACAGAAGGCTCTGCCCACCTCCTCTCCCCTCCCAGCCCTGCTCTGAGCAGCTGGGACAAAGTCTGCCCTATTCAGGGGCAGGCACCGCTCTTCAGAACACAAAAAAGGAGGCGGCTTGTAAAGACAACTGCATATAGACCCTGGAAATAACTCCCGATGGCCACATTCCTGCCATTGTCACTGCTGCCCCGTGGTGGCACGCCATATGCTTTGTGAATGCACACATTGCAGCAGAGATGCTGGGTCTGGCCCAGGCTGGGAACTCGGGCAGGCAGAGCCCCAGGGCTGGGCTGTTACTGACCCCCAGCCACCCTAAAGATCCTCCTGCAGCCAGAGCCATTCAGGTCATTCCTGGGTTTTCCATGCCCTAGGCAGACGTGTATCTGTTTCCAATGCCATTATTTCCTGGAGGCTTTTATTTAAAAATATATATATTTTTAAAGTAAATTGAGACCTCATTTAGCCGAAACAGGAAGAAAAACTACACTAGAAGATAGCTATTACATTGAACAATGAAAAATACAAAATGGGTCACTTTATATACCATTTGATTCTGAAATACACTGGTTGGTAGTAAATGATGTGTACTCTCACTGCAAGAGGAAAATAACATGATTTTATGTCCTAGAATCCTGTATTCCTGCAGAAACCAACTATGTATTTTAGGGCTCTAGAAGAAACAGCACTTCTGCATTGCAGGTACTGCTCAGCACAAAGTTGTTACTCTGCAATCTAATTAACCATTTTAATCAGAAACCCCTGGTTTTTAGCAAATTTAGAAACACAACTGAACCAAAATATGTGAGGACAGATCTGCCAGTATTCAAAACTGAGACTGAAGGCTAAAGGAATTGAGAGAAGTTTATTAACACAAGAACGAAGGAAGTCCTGGGCCCAATGTATGTGTCAGCCTCAGTCTTTACCTGCTCCCAACACAACTGCAAACACTCACACTGGAGAGAGGGGTCAGGAGGAACAAAAGTGACAGCGAGCAGAAAGGAGAGATGGCTCAGATGAAATCATTGGAGGAAATCCTGTGTAGTACCCACACCACTCACCTGGGAGCTGAAAGAGCTGAGCCCATCCCAAGCTCCTCAAATAGGAGCTGCTCCAGCCCCAGTGCCCCTGCAAACCTGAGCAGGCTGTGCACAGCCACCCACCCAAACCCTCCTGCTTCCTACAGATAAGCAAATTAAAGATTACAGCCAATTAGAGAAGTACATATGCTGAGTATGTCCAGCAACTTGTGCAAAAAGGTCAAAGATTTGCAAGGGAGTCAGCTGGTGACAACAGATGGGAAAGCAGTAGACCTTACCTTTGACAAGCAATAGTCAGGGTTTTTAAAAAGGAAAAGCACAGCCAGTAAGTTCTTGAATTTTTGAAGCAGGCAGTGCAACAACTACACAAGCAGTTTACTTTTAGACCATTGTAACAATTTAAAGAAAGCAATAAATTCACTATATCTTATTTACTACAGACTGAGAAGCACACCTTGACAAATCCTGGAATACCAGGAAATTTGAATCCACCCTTGTATTTGTCTCCAAAACAAACGAAAACAAATGGAGTGCAAAGGAGCACATCCCTCTGGGGCTGAGGGTGCAGTGGCTGCCCCAGCAAACCTTTCACCCCAGCTGCAGCAGGTGCTGTCCCCCCTTCCTGCCCCACACAGACAGCATTGTCCCCACCCTGGACATCCCTCAGCACCTGCCTCACCACACGGGGCCTCTTTCACAACGTGTCCTTCAGCTGAAAAGCACTTTCTCTCCAAGTGAGAGGCAAGTGTTTTCACACTGTATTATGCACTGAAGTTAAACACTATTCATGTGCTGCCACAGCAGCTTCTCTGTCTGCAGCTAGAGCCAGAAACCCGGGGGAATGAAAGCTCAGTGGTGGAGCTCATGTTTTATCAGCAGACAGCAAAGAAATACCCATGATTAAGAGTTCAGTTTCCTCAGTTTCTACTCAGTCTTATGTTACTTTTCCACTTGGAAAGGCTGGAGAAGTTTGGGTTCAGTTTTTTGTTTGTTTGGTATTTTGTTTCAGGGAAGCAGAGACGCAGCTGTTACACACCTCTTGTAGCATCCCTGAAAATAAAGTCCTCTTCCACAGCCCCTGAGGAAATGGAGTTCCTGAGCTATTGATTACCTTGTTCAATATACTGAATAAATTTCTTAAGCACTTCTGATCAATTAAACAATGGGATTTCTGGAAGTTACACCTACAAACCTTACCCTCCTTCAAGTCATCTGTTTGTTACTTTGCCAGAAACATGCAACTCATTTCACTATGCTCTTTTTTGTGTCAGAGGCTCATCAATGCCTTGTGTTCTTTCCACCCTTCTTACAGACCATCATAAATATCCATCAAGGATCTTAATCCTCAGTAAGGACAGCATCTTTTTTCACCTCTAAATTCATGTCAGCTGTTAAGTGGACTAAAAGCTGGTGCTTTCAGCAGTCTGTTTCTCTTTTCCAAGCAGAGCTTATGTTTGCATTCACTGTCGTTGGGCCAACAGCTCTTCAGTATGAATTTTCTTATCATCTTATTAGAAATTCAAGCCACAGAGCTTTTACTTCACATCAAATAATGTAATGACAAACTCAACAGCCCCAATATACAGGAAACTGAATAAAGACAAGCGGGTAGAAATGCTGCCAAAGATAATCCCAAGACACCAGTGACATCTAGGGGCTGCTGAGGTGGGAAAAACTCGGACAAAGGCTCCTCAACAGCTCTGCCGGGCAAGCCCTTGGCTTGGGTGCTGACAGAACACACCTCACCAAGGAGGAGTATGTGAATACCCGAAGCCACGTTTAACGTGTACTCTTATTACATTTACAATTGAAAAAACAATTTACCAAAAGCAGAAATGAGTGTGAAATGTTACCTGGCAATTTATCCCACCAGCAGGACCTCAGTGCTCCCAAGGTTCTTGTTATCAATTACCAGAACTTGTATCCAAAAGCCAGCTCCCCTGGAGTGGCACAGGGTGGCACAGTGGCACAGGGAGCCCCTTCAGGTTTGGAGTTCTGTCAGAGCTCCACCAACACATCTCTCCTCTGCATGCTGACCTGAGCAAGGAACCCGGGTTAGGGACAGCAGTGTTTTCAGAGAGACACGGAACTGCCCTCAAATTTAGGATTAATTCAGAGGACTGCAAAGAGAGATAATGTGTTCAACAACATGTTTTAAAATGCAGCTCTTGGCAATTAAGTGCACACCACCACCACTGTGTCCTCGGTGTGAAGGCAATTCCCCTGTGGCCTGACCTGTTCTGTGGTACTCAAACACCTTTATGGTGCAACTTACAGAAGGATCTGGGTCCTTTATGACCAAATCAGGGCTTATACTAGCTTGCTCTATTTAAAAAATTCCACAAACCTCTCAAAACACAGCCATGGAAAAAAAAGAGTTAATGAAGGTCTCATAACCTGAGTCCCTTCTGAACAGGAGTCCAAGCCCTGAGCTCCAGCACTGCTCCACTCACCAGAGAAGTAAACATGAAGAGGGAAGCATTGCAGCTGGCAAAGTTCCAGCAATTTTCAAAGACAACACTTCACACCTCGAGAGAAGACGGAAAATCACTGTGGAGAGCAAATGCAGGGGGCATAACTGGAACTCTGTCCCTAAGGCAGCCCTGTAAAAGCTCAGGGGCTGCAGCTGACACTGAGCAAAGCAGAAAGCACAACAAAGGTGTCTTGTGGCAGGTTTGAACACCACAGAGCCCAGCTGCACTGCTCTCCCAGGAAATTTGCACGTGACTTCAGAACAACTCCTCAGTATAAAGATTCAATCTTCCATGTGACCACTAAACTTAGAGGTCAGAAAAGCTGGCAGCAGTTTTACTCCAGGGCAGAAAGGCAGAGCTAATATCACAGCAAGCTCTAGAGTCTGCAATACCAGCTCACATACCATCAGTAAAGCACATAATCTGACTTCTTACTTGGAGCAGAAGCCTCAAAGAACAAAAAGGCATCTAAAAATATATCTGTTTTATTTACCAGTTTTCTAAAAAGCAAAGTCATAAAAATTAGTCACAAGTGGCAAAACCAAAATATATTGCACAGTTTACAGAAAACATTGTTGACATGTTGACAAAGTGTCATCACAAATAAATCATCTTACAACAGTTTGGAAAAATTACAGCTTCAGAATCTTATCTATAAATGGAGGCATGTAGATTTAAAGTTACAGGAAAATATTTTAATACCACCCTGTAAATGCAAACACTTTAAGGATGCAAGATTAAGTCCATAAGTAAGCACATCCACAAAATGCTCTAAATATACTTTTCTCTTCCTTTCACTAAGTTATGGTTACAAGATGGTCATTGAAAAAAAATAATAAAAGAACTGAGGACAAATAAAAAAAAGACATAGGGGGAAAAAAAAGCATGCTAAAGCAAAGAAGTTCAAAGTGGTTGAGAAGTCTTTGAAAATTGTTTGTATAATGATGATGCACTCCTTTTTATATAAAGCTTTTATATTTCCCAAAGACTGGTTCATATTTGTGTCTCCATGTAAAAATGAAATATATTTAATATGTTGGTATAGCTGCACTGTTCCATTTATGATTAAAACATTGATTACATCGGACATGAACACCAACACTGGAAAATTTCTCATTCACTTTGTATTTACAAATATTTACGTTTGACTTTGCTGAACTGTTAAAGACAGGTATCAGGTCTTGCTGGGTAGTGCTTTACACTACATTTAAAACACTTATTCATTCTTTAAAATTGTGATTCTGCTTGTTTCACAAGTTGACACACTTTGCTACCTGCAGAACCTGTCTCCAATGCAAATTTTCCAATTAATAACTAATTACTTGAAACAAATTATTTCTTCTGCTAAGTGAATATGAGTCACTTTTGCATGTTTTTGGTGTCAGATCTAACTTCACATCCTCTCTGTATACAAAGAGAAATATTTGTATAGAATGAAAATAACCTTAAATTTCAGTGAAAATAAATGTTATCCTACGAAAAAAGGAAATGCTTCCCATAAAAAATATTTTAAGACAAACGTATCAAAGTTAATTGAATTAACTTCCATAATTTTTCACCCCAAAACTTACAGCTGACATCTAGCAACACAGCAACTAAACTGCTTTAAAAGACTAAATTAGTCCTTTAACTAACCAACATACTAACAGTTGTTCTCTCATGTTTTCTTCCCACATCCAACAGACAAAACAGCACAAGAACATAAAGTACACACATTCAAGTCAATACAATCTCAGAGGCATTAAAATGAAATCTTCAACAGCAAAGGATTCCAGCCACCCTAAATTTGAGATTATGTAAATCAAATAGTGTGAGTCAACACTATTCTCAAAATCACTTCTTTTTTATAAGTATCTTCAAATGACAACACACATCGAATTCTCTCTTGCCATACAAATTTGATGTTTGTTTAGCCACACTGGAAAAACTGATGGCCAACCTCCTGACAAAACAAGTCAGAAATAAAGGTTAATGTTACCCCAAGCTCTGTCTAACAGCCACTGGAGCAAGGGCAGTCATCCTCTGTGGTCTTAAGTTTTTAAAATATTTAAGCATAAGTACAAATTTCTCAGAAATTATGCTCCAAGGTAATCAACAGTTCATTGTTTTGCAGTGTCCATTTACATTAAAGGCTACAAAGTTGTCTGCAGTCCTCTGTACTTACACATCAAAATGAACTTTAGTACCAGACCATCTTATAAAATCAGCTCAACATTCCTCTTAGACAAAGAGAGTTTCTACATTCAAAACTAGAGGAGACAAACAAAGAGGATCAACTGGTATGAGAAGGGCAAATGTGAATTGATTTCCTTGAAGGTTATTTCTTCTACTATGCTGGACCACTTCAAATATTAAGAACAATGCTAAAGAGCCACTAAGCAAAATTGCTCAACAATTTATAATGCTGAACCATCACCAAAAGGAGATCTCGAGAGCAGTATGTATGTCAGGAGATTTTCAGCACTTCTTAACCCACTCTACAAAAATCAGTAGGCATCAATGAAAGTGTCTATAGTTTATAAAGAAATACTTGAGGCATGTAAGTGCAAAATGAGTCTTTTAAAGAAAAGCTATACCATCTTCAACAATGTCCTTACTGGGAAGAGATTGCCACCATTTAAAAAGAGATTCATTCACAAATGACTCTTCTAGAGCAAGAAAAGCACACTTGCTTTTATGAACTGCATTCATCCTGCTGTATAGAAGATTAAAACCTCTGTGGATACTTCACTGTCGTTTTGAAGCAATTTTCAAAACAACAGGCTCAAAGGCTATGTTTGTTCTTCACTGACTTGATTCAGGGAAACCAAGTTGTTTTCTCCACTATCTTCAATCATTTCATTAAGGTCCATTTCATGGATTTCTTCATCATATGATGTATAAAAATTGCTCTGTATATTGTCCTCACAAAAAATACATTCCTAAAAAGAAAAAAAAAAAAGAATAAAAGCACTCATAAGCAAAATCAAAAAAAAGCTTTTCCAAGCAGCAGTCCACCTGCATGCAATCCTTGATTCCAAGAGACCCTCTCCACCTGTGCTATAGCTACCACATGTATTTTACTCCACAACTTTTCCACACACCATGATTTTATAAAGTGCAATAAATCAATAAAAGTACTCGAGAACTCTACTGCAAACACAGTACCACAGATCACAAGGTGGGTGCTTGTAGGATCAGTGCTGAAGTAACATTAAGCCCACAATTAGGATTCCACTGCAATTCCTTCACACTGACTTTTGAAACACTCATGTGCAAACAGAGCCTCTGTGTTTGACAGTTTTTGCATAAAAAAGCCACAAATGATAGAAAGCTTAAGGAAAAGAAAATGCCATCAGATATTTGCGTGTGCGTAAGTAAAATACCCAAATAAAATTGCACAGATGCTTTGTTCTGTTGGGTTTTTTCTTTTTTTGGTTTTTTTTTTCCATTCAAGCCATTAAACTACTTAGAGGAATCATAATCCTGATAAGTCTGATAGAAAAAATGATCAGTGCATTGCCATCCATTTTGTACTCTGAAAACAATGAACATCCATTGCTGCACATAGAGATTTTTATGTAGTAAAGTTTCTGCTGTGTTGCTAGAGCATTTCAAAGAGAGACATGGAAATTCAAAAAGAGGAAGGAAATTTCTTGTACTGTATTCACCACTACTTTAATTTCCTCCAGAAGATCTATGCTAAATTGAATCAAGCTAGAAACCACGGCGTCGAAGTTTCAATTTCTTTTTTTTCCTATGCATAATTGACCAAGTTTTCATAGCAACAGGAAAGGAAGAGTCTAACACAGGCAGCTAATAATTTAAGCACTATTATGCATGCAAAAGTAATTAACCCATTAAACTTACAGAATTAGCAACAGTTTTTGGCAGTCCACCTTGCTGGATCCATGGATGAACTTCAATAAGCTCTCGTTTTTGTTCTTCTGTAAATTTTGGCTGTAGTTTCTGCATTTGCTTTAATTTCTGCTTATCTTCCTTTAAAACTGTTTCCAAATCCCTAAAATAAAATGTATGTAGAAATTGAGCTTCAACAGTTTCTGGGCTTCATGCCTACGTGAGGTTACACAGTCAAATACTAACATTTTTAAAGACAATTTTTGTTCCAGAACATTATGCTGAGAAATCTTGTATTGGAAGAAAATGAAATGTGATTACTCCAGCTGCTCTCTGCATTTGCAGACATCTCTGCTGGCTCAGTGTCTTTTCAAATCCCATCAGTGAGAACAGTTTTTTTAGAGCAATTCAGGCAGCACCACCAGTGAAACCAGCAAAGCTCCAGTTTCTCCCAGGTCCAAGTCCCCCTTCAGTGGGAGGACAACCCAAAGCTGACACTTGATGCACAGGAGATAAAGCAGGAGTAAGATGTGTTTAAGAAGATCAGCAAGAATGAACTAAACTTTAGAAAACAGCTCTATTTCAGCAGCCAAAATTCTCTCTCCCTCCAAACACCCTACACCTCCATTCAGGAATCTACATAAACCCATCCCACAGAAACATTTACAAGCTGTATCCCTGTATAAGAGATGACAATAGAAAGCAAGTTCCAAAAAACCCAAAACAATTTCTGTTCCTTACAGGATACCTAAGAACAGGTTGGATTTGCACTTCATTCCTTGGGTATCACACTCTGACAATGAGCTTCACTCCACTTAACAAAAATATCCTGTTCTTTGGCAGGCTTTGCTGCTTTTATGGGTTACTGGAATTCCCACCTATGGCTGTCAACATTTCAGACTACAAAAACTGAGAAATGTCAAAGTATATTTAAAACTAGAAAATAAAAAGCTAAACTTCTTACAATGTATTCTTTACTTTCCCCATCATGCCTATGCTTCTGTATTTTGAAAGCTTGTTTACCTTCCCTTTCAAAGGCTTGTCTTTACTGAAACCTCCACTGCTTCTCAGAACACCATTCATTGCTCCCAAGAAATATAAACAAGTAGGTTAAAAAAGAAATCCACAGACTTGTCACCCCTTCTTTCCCTATATCTGCTCTTTGCTACTGAAATAGTGAGTTTTTTATTTTTTAAAATAAGTTCATTCTATTAGAAGCTTTACAATTTTTACCTTCTACTTCCTTATCCTAATTTATGGAGCAGAATGAACACATGGAGGTCAACAACTCAGAAAAAAAATTGACAAGACCAAGAGCAGCATTCCACTGAATGTGACATCTCAAGGACAAGAGCCAAGGACTGGAGATCTTCCAGGCCAGACCATGACTTGATCTAAGCACATTCACCAGGGATTTCTGGGCAAGTAGTAACAAATCACTAACTATGGAACAGCTTCCAAAAAATACACACAGTTCATTTCAGCTCAGGAAATTGACCTAAAAATACACCTAAGCCTAATTAAACAATTATTCCTTCTTGAGAAGTTCTTCTGTAGTATACAAAACATATAAAGAAAGCAAGAATTTTTCTTGTCACTGAGCTAAACATTAAAACCAGTTTAATTCTGCAGAGACAGAGGTTCCTATGCATCTTTCCTCCTGCACATTCTGCTTCCCCTAAGCACAGAATGAGTGAAGGGCTGTGCCACTCGAATTACCTGGAGGGGATCTGGTAAGTCATCATCACTGTGTCATCTGTGTTGGCCATCAGCAGCCAGATGGGATCCTGAAGCACATACTTGATGAAGTGCTCACTTTCCTCCATTTCTGTCTTCATTTTGGTTTTATGGTGATTCTCTGAGGAATCAATGCTGCCAAAGTATTTGCTGGTGTGACTAGTTTCACTGCTACCTGTAAACAGAGATTTAACATTTCATTATAAATTGTCCAATACATGGATTATCTGAATGTTTTTGAGCGGAGAGAAGATTAAAGAGAACTGAATGTATAAATAACACTATTCTTACTTATTTTTTTTTAAACAAAGGGAACTTCCACCCTTGAGTAACTGCATTAATCTTCTAAAAACTCATATTCTTAAGTAAAGTCTCCATTAATTTTCAACAGAATAATTAGCTCACTTTAATTTTAAAGTTTTAAATGAACATGAAGGAGTATGGTCTTTTTTTTATTCCTTTATACCTGCATAATATCTTAATGCCTGTTTTACACACACTTAGAAAAGGTTCTATTCTGTAAATCAAGCACAGTAGAAAAACATTTGTGTAATGCAATAAGAAAGAAATCAAGAATAAACTATGCAACAAGGAGTAAAGAAAAAGCTTTTCACTTGCTGTTCATGGTGTTGGCAATACCTCAAACTCTTCTGCAATGCCAGGAAGGTTCTGGCTGCCTGAGTTACCTGTTCTGCTCCCTGACATGCCACAGCCATTGGACCCAGAGCCCAGGGACTCAGCAGCTGCAGACACACCACTCCCTGAAGAGGCTGAGCCAGTGCCTGAGCATGCACCCTCTTGCAGTAAAATGTCAAGCAGGACACTGGACATGGAGAGCTCATCGCTGTTTTGAGCATCCATTGGAGATTCAGCCTAGTGATAAGGAGAAAAGAATATTTAAAAACCCAAACACAAAAAATCAAAGCTATTTATTACTAGTTGTAATAACTTTGTTACTTTAAATTCTCAGAAACTATTCTTCAAGGTTATAAACAGTTCATAGTTTTGCAATGTCCATTAAATAAAAGGCTACAAAGTTGTCAGCACTCCTCTATACTTACACATCAACATGAACTTTTACCCAAGATCTTACAAAATTAGTTCAACATTTCTCTTGGAAAAAAAAATCCTACATTCAAAACTAGAGGAGACCAACAAAGAGGATGGGATCAACTGGTGTGAGAAGGGCATATGAGATGGGCTTTATTCATTAATACATTCATTACTAAATGTAATAGCTGGATTACTAATCATGTAAATTATTAGTAATAAGTCCATTTCACTTCATATTCTAATGTTTATATGATTATTCAAAGACAGTCACCAATAACATATGCCGACTGACAGGCAGACAGGGGGTCCTTCAGTAAGACCAAACAAAATTCTCTGAAAAAAATTAATAATATGGTTTCATGAGAAAGTAAGAAACATATTTCCTATTCATTTGTGGCAGCACCCACTGTCCTGGACAAGTCAGATTTTACCCAAGCCACTCACAACATACTAGCAATTGCTCCTACTATAATCTGCCTTAAGGATTTGCAGCAACATCCCTCACTGTTCCATCTCCTTGAGATGAGAAGGAAGAGGGCTATTGAGAGTAGTAAGAAAATGTTCTCAGGTGCTTCCCAGGCAAGATCATTTATTTTGTATATTTTTAATGGAAGGAGCATTAACTACACTAATTTTTAACCAAATCAAAACTTGACTGCAAATGGATTTGAAGATTAAATATTAGCAATTAAGGCTCACAGAACTTAGTAAAACATGTAATAATGCAAAGAACTGACTTTACCCTGAACACATTCCTGAATAATGGAAGGAAGCAGCCAAAGAAAAAATATAGTGCTCTATCCCATCTGCATTTATAACAATACTCTATGGTGCCTTTAGAAAGCACAAATAATAGTTTACATATATCTACCATGGAAACCTTTACAGACAGATTACTCCATCTCAATTTATTTGTTAAATTGATTTATGAAACTGAAATGAGCCAGGAAATAACAAAATCCCCAAAGTTACCAAATAGTT
The DNA here is from genome assembly GCA_003676055.1 of Chloebia gouldiae. Taxonomy (NCBI): domain Eukaryota; kingdom Metazoa; phylum Chordata; class Aves; order Passeriformes; family Passeridae; genus Chloebia; species Chloebia gouldiae. The sequence continues at coordinate 1,690,560 of QUSF01000055.1, forward strand.
CAGCATAGTTTCAGTGCAACAAACAAAACAAAAATAAAGTTATGGTCTGCAAGAAATGATGAATTCTTCATTTACTTTGGTTGTTTGTAAACACAGATGTGGTTTTAATTTAAATCAGCTTCTTTCAGACCACTTACAGATTGTTCTTTCCATGCACACAAATTCACTAGCACAAATGTTTTTGCTAAAAATGAAGTGCCCACATTATTTTAGTTTATTTCAGTGGTTTTCAATGGGCTTATCCATATTCCTATTTTCTTCAATGAAATGGAACAAAATTCTTTCAGGGTATTATTCCCAAGCATCCTAGCGTAATTTTATAAGAATCATGAGGTAGATGTAATTTTTAAAGGTTCAGGCTATTCTAATGTTTGGACTTCATGTTTTGTCCAGTTTGCTGAAGTTTGAATTTACCAACTACAATTGTGAGTCCAGCTCCAGGCATTATGTAACTTCTGTCTATTGTTAATAAGCTGCCCTGGAAGAGAAAGGACTGGAAATGATGCAGCAGAGCCAGGAGAAGGGAGGTGTGACCCAGACTTACAGGTAAGGATTCCTTCCCACTGCCATTGTCTGCTGTCCTGATGTTGCCTATGGCTCCCTCCTCACCCAGAGCCCCGTGTAAGGCCGCAGCAGCTCCGCTCTCGGCAGTTTTTGTGGTTTCTTCCAGCTGTAGGAGGTTCAGAGGAGAGCTGCACCTGGACTGGAAGAGCGGTGGTGAGGCCTGGTCCTGAGGAGCCGGCGACTGCGGAGTGCAGGAACGGGAGGGGTCGTTGCGGGGCTCCGCCACAGGAGCCTTCTCAGGCTCCGCTGCGGGGCTGTACTGGAATGGCTGTGCTGGGAAAAACGCCTGCTGTGGGAAGGGGCTGCCTGCGGCAAAGGGGGGCTGTGCAGGGAACACTGTCTGTGAGGAGAAGGTGGGATGGGCAGGGAAGTTGGGCTGGCTGGGGTAAAGCGTTTGAGGTAAGTTATTGTTCATCTCTGGGTACACGTAGTTGGGGAGCACAAGAGCCACCACAGGGGTCATGAAGGGTGCAGAGAACTGGGATGGCCCCATAGAGCAAGTGTTTGCAGAGTCTGGCAAGTGACTGAAACCAGAGAGTGAAGTTTCAGGAGCCGGTGGCACCGTCCCTGCTGCTGGGAAAACAGGAAGGGAATACGCAGGCATGACAGTGGGGAAGGACACTGCTGAGTAGCTGGCTTGGGAAGTCTCTGATGGTGACCAGGCTGTGGCATTTAAACCTTGGAGGGGGAACCGGTGGGGGAATTTAGCTCCAGAAGTTGTGCTGTCCGAAGATTCCTGTGGTTTAATGCGCTTCGATTTCCTGTTCTTTCCACTCTTCTTCCAAGGCTGATCCATTCCAGAAGTGGTGTTTCTTTGTCCACGGCCACCTGCAAAAGGAAAAGCTGTAAGAAAGGTTTAAAAAATATAGCTATACAGGACCTGTATAACTATTTAAATTTAAAAATTAAGATAAAAATCTGAAAAAAACGCTTAGAAGTGTCTTGACTTCTGTTCTAAGTCAAGTCAAGGTCGAAATGAGAACAACGATAGATCATATCACGCACTTCTGAAAATGCCATCCAGAGCTCCTTGGCCTAATAAACAAAACAATCTCACTGTTGTTGCTAGTCTCTGCCATTTCCATCCTGCTGATCACATTATTACCTTAAAGGCAACCAGACAATTAACAGATTGTCTCACCAATTACAGAGCAGTGGAATGGCGAAAACTGGAAAACAAAGGAGCTGAAAACAAAACAAACCACAAATCTGAACAAAAGACAGATGGCAAAACAGAAGGAAAAGAAAAGCAAGGGAACACAAGCACAGATACAGAAAAGCAAACATCCTAAAGCAGGATTTTTTTTTTGAGAGTAGATGCATGACAGTAATACTATAGAAAAGATACAAAAATCAAAATATTATTTACTAAAATGTCCATTGTGACACTAAAATCAATATTCCACTTTAATCTTTTAGAAAGATTTGTCAGAATTTTTTTCTGTGGGTTTTGAAAATAGCATGCAACTGTCACTGTTCACACTAGCCCCACAAAAACACTAAAAATGGAAATGCCCTCCCAACAGGATTTACTTTTGATACAAATACAAGTTTTATGGGGAAAACTATTGCCATACCACGTTCAGCAGGCCGTCCTTTTGGTTTATCTTGTAAGTAGTAATTGCAGTGCGATTGAAAAATATTAAATCTCTTTATTTCTTTGAATTTGTTCAAGAAGCTCTGCTCCTCTTTTTGCGTATGAACTGCGAGGACCTCCTTTGTAAGTCCCAGTTTTTTAAATGGCTCCTTTTCTTGATTTATGTGTGCAGAGCTAGATGGAGGGGCAAGAAGTTGGCCATCTATGATTTCTGCTCCACTTGGACCATCTTCTATCATTTCTACAGGAACAGAAGGCAAAATACTCAAGATGAAACAAAGAAAACCCTGTACATGCATTTTTAAGGTATTACAATTTTGTAATAATTCTGGTGCAAGTTTAAGATTACACCTTCCATCCCTATTTATTCCACTTCCTAAGAACATCTTGGCTGTAAGAAAATGTAAGTCATGAGCAGATATCAGCTGTTCACATGTCTGAAATTTGAACTTGCTAGCACTTGCCATCTTGAAGAAAGAAATATTAGCAAAATCCTACCTAATTCAGGTTGTGTTTTTTTGTCTCCAACATGAACAATGGTGCTACTGTAGCTGCACTGACTGGTGAGAGACACAACACTTTCAGGCTTGCCAGGTAAAGCCAAAGATGTTAAGTGTGCACCAACCACCGGGGGACCACTTGATTTACCAGTTGCCTTCAACACAGCAGGATCTGTTAAAAGAAATACAGTTGCAGCTTACTGAATATAAACAAGATCAAATTCAAGTTACATGCTGCTAGGGCTGCAAAACAGTAAAGGCCAAACTGTGCTTGACAAGACAAAAAAGTGAACTTTTTACTTCATACATTCCAGGAACAGAATGACTGTGGAACAACAAATGCAATCCTCTAAGCCTATATACAGGCAAACCAAACCTTTTCAATAAAGGATATTTCCCCTTTTTCTGGTCTTCACTCTTCTTTCATAGCACAGTTCTGGAAGAAATTTTCTAGCCTCTTCCAAGAATAAGTTTCTCCCAGCTCCCACACAGTGTTGTACACTGATTTCTTTCATTAGCTGGTTACTGTAAGAGATTTGTTTTTTGCATCCAGCTATTTAAAATTCTCTCCCCTGAAAGCTACACACAGTAATCCAGCAGAGGTCAGAGCAGTGCCTCACAAAACAGCATTAAACATTTCTCCTCTCTTAGGAATACTTCCCTAACACATGTTTAAGATCCAAAGTTTGCCATTTTCCTGACTGGTGACTTCATCTGTCTCAGACATCAGTGGACAAATAGCTGGTGACTCACATCATCTCCTGCCAACCAGAACCACAGAGACTCCAAATTACAGCATTTCAATCCCTGCTGTAGGACTCTTTGTTCTTGGTGTACCGATATCTTCTAATTTGATTCTAAAACATGCATTAGAACTTCTTTTTGAAGCTCATCAAATAGCCAAGATCATTCCCACAACCAATTTTTGAGAAACTCCACTGGACACTCTCCCTTCAGCCTCATAAAATGACAAGGTAGAATGAGCAAATCTCTCATTTGCATGCAGTTCTTTACCAATCTCACAGTCCTTGGACTAACCAGTTACAAATCTTCATCTAGCTCCCCATCCAGACAAGGGACTATGTCAAATGCTACATCTAAGGCCTAAAAAATTAACTAAATGTTTCTGTCTGCAGCAGACTTTTTAGACAGCTTGCCTCAGTAATCCCCAGCTTTTTGTCTTCATGGATGAACACTGAGTTCTAAAATCTTACATAACACAGAACAGCCCAATGCTCCATTTAACCTTCTCTTGTTCCATTTTTTTTTAAGCAGGAAAGTAATATGCATATTTTTGTTGCGATTAATTAGCAGCTAGGTCCTTCAGCTGATTGTTCTTACAAGTCCTAACTGTGAAATAAACTTTCTACATTTGATAATGATTCAAGTCTTGAACCTCAAAATCCTACTGTATTTTGCACAGTACAAATTGCATCTACAATCCAGATATGCATATGATATGCATCAATTACTCATTACTTTAATTGCAAAGAAGATATTAATGATGGAAGTTAAATCACCAACATCAAACACTGAGAAAGAAGCTATGAGGCCATGCCTAAGATACACTTGACATTATTCTGCAAAGAAGTAATATCCAACTGCCTGCCAGCAAAACTCAGCTATGAAAAAGCTGTGGAATTACCTCCCAATGGCTGGATAGAATTATCAGCTGCTTTTTGTTCATGAACTCCAGAACTCAGTGATGCAACACTTGTTGAAGGCTCACATTTTCTTTTTGCTGTACCAGGCACATTACAACTCTCCAAGTACCTAAAATGCAAAGATTTAGCAATATTAAGACATACTAGTCCTGTGTCCAGAGGTCAAGAGTAATTTACTCACAGATTGCTCACCTGATGACACTGTCCAAACAGCTGATCTGCTGATAGGAATACACAGGCTGTTCTTTCCAAGCCAGCTCTTCGGTAGTCACACTTTTTGGAGCAACTGTTCCTGCAGTATCCTTTCCCCCTACACCTTTCACCTGACCAGCAGCAGTATTCTGTTTCTCTGTGGAAAGAGATACTGCTATTATGCAATTAAGACATGAATAAAAGCAACAGTATTTTTCATTTCTACATGTTTAGCAAGTTACAAGTTAACCACTGTAATGCACTAATAAAGGAATATTATGCAAACATTTTCCTGTCCTTATGGATGCTTGGAGTTATAAAGTTTAATAATATTGCATATAGATCCAAAGGGAATAGACACTATGGCTATAAGAGAATATATATCATTGGGGTTGAAACACACTCAGGATGAGGACAACTCTCGTGCTCACTTAAATTATTTCATGACAACAGCTTTAGGCCATGCCTTAACTGTGTTAAACCACTACTGATTCAATACAGCCAAACACAGTATTTTCCTGGGCACAGAGAGACACAGGACAATATAATTGGAATTGATAAAATGCCTTTATGCACTGGATAGAGCTCAACTAGAAAGAAGTCCTGCTGCCATATTACCCAAAGCACCAGCACAAGAGACTAGGAACTGCTCATGTCCTACCTGCCAAAGACTCTTTCCTGTAGTCCAGTTTTGCTTTACTGTCAGTGAAAATATGCTGTCCTTTATTCTTGACCTTACGGGCATATTGACAAACCTCCTACAAGGGAGGAGGAAAGAACAGTTATTTCCTAATTTTGACATAAAACATTATGCATAGCGATTCCTCAGTAGACTAAATCTAACCTCAGTTAATATTTATCTTGCAATTAGTTTGATCACAGAAGAAATATTTATATATAGAATCTTATTGTGCAGCTTTAGAAATTTGCAACTGGAAAGAGAAGAAATTTAAAGTGTGTTTCCTATAAACAATTACTCTGTATTTCCTTTAAGCTGTTTGAATAACTTGGATAGGAAATATAAAATATCCATTACAAAGATGTCGTCAGGAAAAGAACAAACCTATCACTTGGTAAAAAACCTAGAAGTCTAACCAAGCACTGACAGGATGTTACAGAACTGGACTGTAACAGCCTTCACTGCCTGTGGAAATAGTGAAGGAATGCCAGGTATCTATTTCCCTGTTAAATAAGACATCCTGAGACTTCATCTGCTTACTCCTCCAGTGTTTAAGAACTGAAAGCCAGGAAAGTGACCACCTTGGCAAGAGCAGGAGTCTGCAAAGTCTGATCACAGAAGCACAAATCAGATTTGGAAGAATTAGCCTACAAGCAATACAACTTATCAAGGAAAATTTTTTGCTTTCAGAACTAAACACAAAGTAAAGTTCTAAAGACAAACTAGAAAATTGTTTTATTCCATTCAATTTATTTCATTCTATATAAATTCTGTATTTTTGCTACATTAAAAGCCATCAGGATCAAGCTATCCCTTGGTTATGCAGGTATTACTGCATTTAATCTTCTTACTTTCATTTGAGAAAACAGTAATTACAAGACTTCCCCCTCCCAAAAGAAACTGCTTTCACATATCTGGCTGGTTTTCCAAGAAACACAGTATATAGCATTTAACAGACATGAGATTAAGTGAACACAGTGTACAGGTTTAAATTCTTTATAACACTGACTTTCATGTCTATCACTGTGCTTCAATACCCTGAAGCTTCATCTACACCAGAAATGCTTATTCCCTCAGACAAAAGGGTTTTTCTATATTAAACAAAAAAAATATGGCATTTTCTTTATCCTTTCTCCTGTTTCTAATTTGAAAATGCTATTCTAAAAGCTAAAAATCCCCACTTTGTTTTGTGCCACATACTTGACTGGGAAAAATTAAAAACCTACTGGTTTATCTTTATGACTGTCTTCATTATTATTTCCTGCGCTGTCACTGGAGGATGCCACACTCATCAAGTGCTCATGTGAACCATTGCTACCCAGACTTCCATAGCCACTGGATCCACTGTTGTGTACAGGCTGTTAAAACAACATTAAAAAAAATTATGTATGTATACACACACTCCCCTCAGGACACCAGCAATTCCATGTCAGGAAAAGAGATTTTGTTTTACACTGGGTTTTTTGTTACTTGTTTTTTGGGGGGGTATTTTTTTTCCTAGGGTTTTTTTTTTTTTGTGTGTGTGTTTTTTGGGGTCTTCTTTCGTTTGTTTGTCTGGAGGACTCCATGACCACACAAAATTCTTAAGATACCAAGTGAAGCTTTAACATCAGTAAGCCTTGTGTGGTAATCACGAGTACAAGGAATTCCCAGGATGGTAGCCAACAACTCCAGTACAGTAGCAGCAGCCGGAGACAATGTCACAGCAAAACAAGAGCAGGACTCTTCCCTGAGCAGGGAAGGAGCAAAGCCCTTGCAGTACCTGCAGCAGGAGCCGATAGATCTGCTCCGTGATCTCCTGAACGCTGGGGTGAAGGATTCTGTCCTCTGTGTAGTTGGGAGCAGCAAAGACATCTTCATTTAAGGGACCCCTGCACAAACCAAACATACACCAGCTCACTGCAAATGCAAGTGTTTCAACCACAGAGACCGCAGTTTCAATTTACCTCCTATATATCCTACACAGAATCTAACACTTATTCTGTTTCCTCATCTTAAGGATCTCTATGTAAACCTGAGGGAAAAGAAAACAAAAGTATCCTGACTTACGTCCTGACTTTGTGTCTGCCAATAATAAATGAAACTTTTCGACTCCAAGGGTTGATGAAACTGGACCAGCTGGTGTCCATGGTGATATAATCTCCGTTCCTAGTGCAAAACCTGATGGGTGAATAGTCAAAAGGCTGCCCTCCATACTGAAGAACTGCAATAAAGGATTCAAACAGAAATTTCAGATTAATGTTTGCACAATTCTACGTAACAATTCAGGATTTTACTATGAACTGTACATTCATGGAGGGAATGGACATTCAATGTACTTCCTCATTATGGAGGAAGATGACACTTGAGGGAACAAATACTGAGTACATTGATACACTTAGAAATACTGAGCTACCAGAATATATAGATCTTCATAATTTACTAGACTATAGTCAAGAAAATCACCTTTAGGATACAATAAACTAAAGAAGGCTGAAGAAATGGCTTTACAAACTTTGCCAGAACAGCTCTTATTTTCTTCTCCGTGAAATAAGAAAGAGTATCATGTAAGATATGACACCTTCTATCACACCATTCTCATAATTTTTTTTTTCATTAATTTCATACATTTATGTATGAAATATTCATTTATAATCAATTTGTTTACAATAGATATGTATGCTTCTTCGAAAGTACAAAACTGAGTGATTTCTCATTTTCATGGATTTGCATTAAGAATCAAGTTGTGCAGTAAAAAGTATTTACTTTTGGAAAAAAATGAAAGCCACAATTAATTTTCTCCTACTACTTGTTAAGGTCTTTGTAGTCATTATAATTACGTTCAAGAAAAAAAAAGTGTATTTCTGCCACAGTAAGAGGTTACATACTTTTTTTGTGAATTGCTAACATTAAGGGTCTGTCATTTGGGTGAAGATGCACCAAGACTGGTGTTCCTATTAAATCCTGAGGTAGGTATCCCAACAGAGGTACTGCTCTGGAGAAAGAAAGACAAAGAAAACATAATAAAAATCGAGCAGAATAAATGTACATTTCATGTCTGAAATGTTTTAATTTTAAGCTTTCTTTGCTCCTTTTCCTGTGAAGAGAAGGAATAATTTTAATTTTACATTTGGTGAAAAAGCAGTGACAAGTTAACAACAATCATGCATTTAGGGCAAGGGAGGCTTTGTTTGTGGGGTGGTGGTTAGACCAAATCAAGAGGTCTGCTACAGCAGTTCTGTCTTTTTTTTTTTTGCTGCCTAACTTTAGAGGATAAATTCTTACCCCAATTTTAAAAGAGCATTAATAAAGTTCAATCTTGTAAAACTCTCATGAAGGTAAATAGTACCCCAATCCCTTGGCTGGGAGCCATGGCTAAGGATCACAGGATTACCACAGCTGAACTAGCACCCGGGGAGCTGACCAGCACTCAAGACAACTTTCTCACAGGCAGGTGAAGAGTTCAGCTAAGAGGAGCTGCAAGGAAGCAAGCTTATTAACCAGGGAATTAAAAGCAATGCTACTGAATTCCTGCACATTATCCATGACCACTTCTAGTGATGTGAAAAACTAATTTATGTGATTAAATAATTTTTATTGAACACTTCAAGCATTTGCGTTAAGGATAAAGAGTGAAAGTTCACAAATACCACTCTCCACCTTACCCTGAAGTTTAACCACTGAAAATGTGCTTTGGAAAAAAAAAGTACTAAGTCAAGACTACTCAAGTGATATTTAAGTTACCAGATACTAACGAGTCATCTTGTAAGCTCAAAATGCTGTATATCTTCCTCCAGCCCCACTCACTGCCAAAGGTCCAGGGGCAGGAAGGTACCTGAGTATCTGAACAGCTTTAATGAAGAACTCAGCCCCAGTGCAGCAGATAGGGGATTTGTGCCATGCAGGAACTCAAAAGCATTATGCAGCAAACACCTTCAACACTGCACTTCCAACAACCCACTGGAATTACATCAGTTCCCCAAAACATCAAACATATCCTTCCAGCAAAGAGGCTGAGAGGGGAAAAAGGATAGCAACTAATGCCTTATTACCAAAGCAATTAGTTTAATAATCAGTCTTAAAAGTTTGTACATGAACTAAAGCAACAGAGCAGAAACTGGCATGGAACTCATACCAAACCAGATCACTTTGACACATTGATTTAGAAGTGCTGCCAAGTTCAAAGCACATGAGAAAAGTTGTGCTGCTAGAGGACTTTAAAATCTCAGTCAACTATACTCAACTTCAGCCAGGGCTCCATCTAATAACACCATAAGAAGGTTTTGTTCAGCACTGCTCCTGTTTGCCACCTGCTTTATGAAAGTCAGGGATCTAGAATGTGAGAATAAGCTGGCCTTGCCTGCTCTGATGAAAGGGAAAGTAAAAGATGATCCAGGAGCTTCCCACACTGCTGGAAAGAGGAGCTACAAAAATAGAGTTAAATTTTCTTGATGGTGCCAGACAATAAAACTACAGGCAATGGCCCCAGACTGGAGCCTCAAAAGCTGATGCTGGATGTTAGGAAAAGGCTTTTAACAGAGCAGTGCAACACAGAAGGATTCCCATACAGATTGTGTAATCTCTGTCTCTGAAGGTTTTCAGATATTACTGAGACTGGGCAAGGTTTCATTTCAAGCAAAAGGATGGAACCATGACCTCAAGCAGTCCCTTCCAACCAGCCCTTCTGTGCTCATCTAATGCTGTATTGAGAATGACATCTTGGCATTATGCTTCCTCATAATGAATAACTCATAACAATTCAGAGATTAAGTTAATAAATTAATTTTACGAATGCAAATACACATGTGGCATAAGAATGGCCGATGAGGATATGCTGCCAAGTTTAGTTTTTGTTTTATAGAATGACATTTAAAGTGTCAAAAAACATGAATAAGAAGTCTCTTTATATTATTATTGTAAGTTACACACAAATCTTCTTTAAATTAATTTACAAAGATAATTTCACTGTGAACTACTTACACCCATTAAATGCATGAAATATCAAATATATTAAGACAAATACATATAGGAATGATCCATTTAATTTCAGGAAAATATTTATTTTTACTTAATATACTCTGTGCAGACATCAATCTGCAGAGTTCAGACAAATATGTATTCTTCCAACCCATGAACACATACTGATTAGAGAAATTAACTTTATGCAAGTCAAGCAACAGTTTCATGGCTATGTTATGAACAACACTCAGTTAACAGCAGGTGCTGAGTTGCACATTTTTAAATATTAAGACTCTGCTTCCTTTAAGAATCTCTTGCTTTGTCTATTCTCCAAACCCTGGAGAACTTAAGAGTAACAAACTGCATGTGCATGTCTTGGTAAACATTTATTGGGCTGCCAATGCTCTCAGGAGTTAAATAATTAAAAGCAAAATCAACTACACAATCACAAGAACAGAAATAAATTACATGAAGTCCTCATTTCAGACCAAGACATAATCAACCCTCACTGGAAGTGTTAGAAAATGGTATTTGAGAACAAGTGGTAACATCAAACTAACAGGAAAGAAGCTCCCATAGGATTCACAAGGAAGAATTTACTGGACTTGCTCCACTCAAGCCCAATAATAAGGCCAAGGCTCTCCACTCAGCAATTTTGCCATTTCTGTTAAATGACTGCTGGATATCACTGAGCTGTGGATGCACAGAGCCCTCGGCCTCCTTGTAAAGATAAACCCAGTCTGAAGCTAGCTTGAAGCATGTGTAGAAATGAAGGAGAGAGAAAAATCCATGAAGAAGACAGAACTACAGTGTATCAAGTAGTTCTTTTATAAACCTGAGCTGTTTAGAGGGACTGTATAAAGCACAGCATGGAAAAGCACTTTGTCAGCATTACACTGCCTATCCTACAGGAACTCAGCCACAAAGTCTCAGAAGTCAAACATGTTCTTCTTACCTTGACTCCATCTTAGTCAAACTTCACAATAACCTCCTTTCCCCAGTCCCTCTCTCCTTCTGCTGCATTTAAGGATTTTGCCAAGAATTAAGTATTTTTTCAGAAGATAGATTTCCACCCAAAAAATGCCACAGAATGTCAAAATTGTCCATTATACTCCTATTCCGTCTGAAGACAACCCCCCCATCTCAACCTACAAAGAAAATTTTAGCCTTCTTGGAATGCTTGAAAACAAATGGGAGAATCTCAGCAGTCAGGCGTTACCATTGTAGCTTAATTTTTGCTAAGGAGGAAAAAAAATCAAAATGAAGTGCCATATACAGCCCAAATATCAGAAACCATCACAAAGAAAATATCAAGGAAAGTGGAAAAGGAAGGGGAAATGTAGTGTTTTCAACTCAGGAATAGGTGAATTCTCTCTTCAAGTCAAGTCCCTAGGGCTCAGGATTGGGCCCAATTGTGTTTAACATCTCTATCCACCCTCTGGCCAGCAGGATGGAAAACATCCTCCATCAGTTTGCAGACAACAGCAAACGGGGTGAGAGAGTTGATTCTCCCAAGGAATATGTGACAGGACAAGAGGAACTGGCCTCAGGACAGGTTTAGACTAGCTATTAGGAAACATTTCTTCATGGAAAGGCTTGACAAGAAACAGGCTGCCCACAGAAGGGGTACAGTCACCATCCCCAGAGGTATTTAAAAAGGTGCAGATGAGTCATTTAAGGACAGGGTTTAGTGCTGGACTTGATGATCTTAGAGGTCTTTTGCAACCTAAATGACTCTATGAAAGCTTGGTTTAGACCTCAGTTCCTAAGTCTTTTTATATACATTAAGATATCAGGTGGCATTTTTGTTTCTAATTTAGGATGTAAATACTTACTCTAACCAGCTTTCATGACTGTCAAAGCAATTTGAAGTCTTCAGCCAGTGTAATTTGAACCATTTTGATATACTTTTTTAAAAAAGATTTAATATTGCACTGAAAAGCTGTACCTCTAGTTGTACCTGGGCCAGCAGAGAGCAACAGCAGCATATTTGCTGAATCAAACTTTAAAAATCCACACCTTAACGTCTCATACAGCTAATAACTGGCAGCACAGGAATTCTTTAGAACATAGGTTCCTTGACTGAATTTATGTCCAGAATTTCCCAAGACAGAGGGAAAGTGGAAGAACAAGTTGTTAGTAGGCACTTAAATACCAGTGTAATGTGTTCTCATGAATAGTGAAAATGGGGGGATTCACTTTTCTCAAGTTAAACACACTTCAGTAGTTGCATAATTTTAACCCCATATAGATACCTTAAATCCTGCAAAGATATTGGATAGCTTGCTCATCAGAGTAAAATGAAAAATAATTTTTGTAAGTTACCTTTCATCTACATCCTGAAACAAACAGGTCGGTGTGTGCGTCGTTGTAAAAATCCTTTTGTCAGGAGGAATTCTGGGTGCTGAGAGAAAAATAAAAGCATATTAGCAATTGGGGGTTTTGCATATATAGTACTTCAAGCTGCCACTTCAAAATTCTGGCCAAGATAATACAGGAAAGTAGCAAGGACAGAGAAAAGAAACAATTCTCTTTCACTTCAATAAAGTTTCAACAGTTCTTACTTTCAGGAAAGCAAGCTAGTCTTTTTGCACTCAAGGATTACCTTCATAACCAGAATGGACTTTTTCTGCAAGCAACACACAGCAAAGCTGGTCTTCTGCTATTTCTGGATCTTGCACTTTGATAAGGTAGGGAGTCATCCGGAAAGGGTGATAGCAAATCTCATTTTCACGCTCCTTTCCCGCACTAATAATTAAAGAGAGTTATTTATTTCAACAGATTCATCTTACGCTGAATACAATTTTAATTTATCCCCTGTATTTCCCTCATGACACAAGAACTGCCTATTAGCTACTAAAATAGAACCCAAGATCTTGATTTTTTTTTTTTGTGGAAGAGAACCTAATTCTGATGGTATCCTTTGTGCACCACCTTCCATAATGATAGTGCTGTTCTCTCTGCTGCCTGAAACAAATATCCACAACAGCATTACATGGACGTTTGATAGAAAACCCAGCTCACACAATAAATTAAGTTACTTTGTTGTCCTTCAGAAGGATGAATTTACAGGGCTTTTTAATGAAGACTGCTATATCCCCTCAGTTAACACAAAGGTCATCTTTTAGTCAATATTTTTTCCAGTTCAGAAGCAGTGAAGGCTCAGTATCTAATAACAGGTGTTTGCTTAACCAGAATGCAAACATAGTTATGAAAACAACAACCATTTACACAGTGACCAAAGAAGAATCAGTTGTAATAAGTTTATAACAGCAGAGCTAAATTAAAGTAAGGCTTTTGAAACCAGTGTTAGTTGGACAAAAAAATCTCCAGTAATACCAGAAGTACTTCTACAATACATCCAATGCAACGCTTAAAGCAAACCAATTAATTGTGTCCTCTATTAATTGCAAAAGAGACAAGTCCAGTAACCCTTGCATATCTTCCTAGGGGATACCTGAGATAAATTTGAGCCATTGGTTTTCTAGAATGAAAGAGACTGAAGCAGGTGCTGAACAGTTCTATTAACATGAACCAAAGGCTTTCCACAGCCGGAGATGCTGTACCACCTTCCTTTATGGCACAAAGGTCAACACCCACAGAGATTAACTTCCAAGACGGAACTTCCCAAAACCAATTCACTTTTCTCTGTAGCTGCTACAGTTAATCAACTCAAGGATGTACATATGTTTTGACTTACAATCACATTATGAAAAAGCATGAAATATTCAAACCATATGGTTCTTATAAAAGTCAAATACTTATGTAATGCTTGGTTTCATAACACAACACTAAGGTTCACAATATTGTCTTACCTGATGCGACAGAAAAAAGATTTCTCTTCCATGCAATCCTGGGTGGAAGACTCTAGAAATATTAAGCATATTTCATAACAAATTACAAATTACTAGAAGATGATGATATTTAGTATATTAATTTTTAGATTATGATATTTAGAATATTAATTATCCTTAGATAATACATATTTTTAATGTTCCCTGAAGTCTCCATATGTACTGATTAAACAATGTACATCACAAGCAACTAAATCTGAACATCACTCGCATTCTGAGGCTGGCATGTGAATCACAGCTCCTTGTTTATTGAGCTGCTTACTCTTATCAACATTTTCACAGTACTTTATACCAATGACCAGACATGTTTGGTTACCTAGGACCCCAAATCTGACCACCAAATACACTTCCTAGTACCCATCTTCTCTCTTTTTCCTGAAGACTTCTTCTCATGTTTCAAGCTTATTTCCCTCCTTTTCCAGAGTAGCCACACACTAATTTCCAAGGGAAACTCTGGCATTTGAAAGGTTTCCAGTGCACAATATTTTGGATATTATACTGTTTGGCAGCTAATACATGAGAGAGGGTGCACACATCTACTTACTGCATTTTTTTAATTTGAAGCTGTAAATAAACATAATAAAGCTACAGTGGATGTTTCAAGAAAGCAAAACCAATAAAACTCCTGCCTAAATAAGTAATTAGGATTATATATCATTTACCACTGACCCTGTTTTGAGCCAGAAGTTGCACTGGAGACCCCAACAAGGTCCCTTTTGATCTGTTTTATGTATGCATTGCTTAGCACATGTTTATTGCTGATTGTTTTTTCACATTAAATATGGTTCACATCCTGGCTTTACTTCACACATTCAGTATGCAGTGAATTGGAATTTCAAACATTTAGAGCTGACTTTGAATTTCAAGTGTTTAGTTGAAAGAGTTGGCAGATATTTCTCAAATACTAACAGCTGCAGGTACACAAGTAGAATAGTCCTACCACAAACAAATATCAAGTGCCCTGAGAAATCTCATCCTTCACCATTAATTATGCCTAATATAATTTTTCTAAGGCTAGAAGAAGAGAGCTGTGATTACACGTGGTGAGCACACAGTGATGACAGCTGAAATACCTTTTTCTACACCATAATCAATGTCCAGTATTCAAATCAAAACCATTTTAAAAGGAAAGAGACAGAGTACTGTCCCCTTTACACTTGAGGAAGAGAAAATGTGAAGAAAATTTGTTTTCATTTGATTGTTACTACAAGTGGAAAGTAAATTGACCATTCAGCATGAATTCCTACTTTGTTTTCATTCATCACCTGGCTGAAAGGGAAATGAAAATTGAAAAATAATGACATTGAGAAGACTTTTAACCAAGAGACAAGTCTTGCTGATTTATAGAATACATTTGTACACCCAGTGTTGTTCAGAGGTGTTCTAATAATGCCCCTGTGCTACAGCCTCAAGAAGTGATGGGGAAGGATGGAAAGACATTCAAAATCGGCTCAAGTATTTGAATTTGTGTGACTGCAAGAAGGTCAGAGAAGTACCTGCTGTTGAGCCCACTCACCAGCTCTATTGCAAATGTTCCACGATGGTAATCTGTATGGGGTGGTAGAAGTATAGAACACACTGACATCCTGAGGCGCCAAGAGCTCCACAAATTTGGCATTTTTAAAATAACCCCTCTTGCAGCGGAGAATAGAAGCAGCTTGATCAGAGATGTACAAAATTTTCCCAGTTATCAAAGAAACAGCTACAGCAAACATATCCTAAAAACAAAAATCTCAAATTACTTAGACTGTTTGAAACATTCTTCAGTACAGCATGTATTTCTGAGAAAAACATTTAAGATATAAAAACATTAGTAAGTTCAAAATGAGAATTAAGGATATTTAATTTTGTTAAGATGTTGTTCAACACAATGAACTTGCTCATCAAGTATACACAGACAGAATATTTTTCAATTATGTAGTAAGAATAATACACTACTATTTACTGGGTTACAAGCCCTAAATATTGTTGTCTACAGTTCTATGATGCAGAATGAATTTACAAAATAAGAATTAATGACCTTCCAGCTATATAACTTCACATTTTCCCCGTGCTTGTTACAGATGTGATTTACATGCATGAAATTCAGGCGTTTTTGAAAGGCTGTTTTGTTAGCTGGTCCATCCATAAAAAGTGAAAAAAGGGCTCTAAATATAATAAAAAATAATCAGTACACAGGTGGGCAGAAGTCCTACACACCTGTTGCTGCATCTCACCCTCAAATCCCCGGCTAGCTGGGCGAGTCGGGCAGAGAGAAGGAATTTCTCCTTGGATCCCGGGGAGCTCTGAGAAGCTCCCTCGTGAGTCCAAAGATGAGCTGGTCCCACAAGCAAAGAAAGAAGGTGCTCTTCATCTCAGGAATAATTCTGAAGTTTAATGAAAGCCTGTAGAGATTCCAGGCCACATCTGTCCTCGAAGGACATCCAGAGGCAGAGAGAGATTCTCCCTGCCAGAGCAGCCAGATATAGGGGGAGCAGGAGAACCCCAGTACGCAATGGGGGAAGGACATGGGGGTGGCTCTCTGGGGGCAAATCCTCAGTGACCACTGGAGAAGGGGGTGGGGGAGGAGCCCCGAGCCAGGGTCCAGTTAGCTGGTGATCCTGACAGAAGGCTCTGGACAAAGGGGAAGGGTCACAGGGTGATGGACACACCACCCGGGAGGAGAGAGGGGGATGGGTCAGGCATTTTGGGGTTTGATGGACATACAGGTACTGATGGGAAAGCTGGGATGAAGCAAATGGATACAAAGAGGGGGATATGGATCGACAAACCATTATGAGGGGATATACAGTGTAATACAACTCCACAACTTGTATTGTTTTTCTTCCTGCCACAGAGGAGCTCCCTGCATCACAACCTTTAGTGCTGCATTCACAAACACTGTAAAGCAACTGAAGAGCTGCCAGCAGAACACTGCTTTCACAAACAGGTATTCACATTAATTAAACAATGTTTATGATATTTGGCTAAATTTCTCAGTTGTACTCTACACTTCCTATTTATTTCACCTTGTAGGCAGCCTTTACTATTCACAGATACAATAAAACCCACTTACTTCAAGCTATGGAACATCTCTCACCATGCTCTTGTTTTAGAGAATTCAGACTTAATATATTGAAATGGAGGTTGCAGCTCAAAAAATAGTAGAAGTAGTCTAATATATTTAGATAACTTATTCCTAAAATACTAGTAATATGGAAATAAATAATTTAAAAAACCATTCAAGTTAGCATTTCACTGCTAGAACTCCAGTGACGGTCCTAGCTGTTCTTGATAACACAGCATCACTGGACCCCTCAGAAAGCCTGTTGCAAAGAGCAGACAAATCCCACAGAAAAGGACACAGCGATTCCAATACTTTTGTCACTTTTCAGTCACATTAATACAAAACTGGTGAAACATCAAATAATTCCTAGTTATAAGAATAAGCTGAAGTGATTCACCATGTGCTTCAACTAAAATATGGAAAAAGTTAACTCTGCAACTTTTGCAAGTGCACTGAAATGAAACCTGATGTCTCTCAGTGTTTTGTATCACAAGGACAGAGAGATGTGCCACACCACCACCTCCAGGCACAAGGTACAATTCAGAGCTCAAGCCTACTTATTTCCCATCTAACTGACAGAAACAAGTTTGCAAAGTCTGAAAAGGTTCAGAGTTTCTTAACATCCCCTTAGGGGCAGAAAGGCAGTTTCTTCAGCTTTGTGGCCCAGTTACCAACCCTTCCCTTGTAAGAAGGCAGTATGCCTGAGAATTCCAGTTCCACGAAACATTTTCAATACAGACTGAGACTCAGGACACCATACTCACCGCATTTTTCATGATGTATTCTGAGGTTATAGTCTCCACTTCTTCCACTGTGTAAGAGGATACATTGAGACCAGCAGGTTGGGATTCATTAATCATCAACAACTGGTAATATTCCTCATTGGCTACATGAGAACAACAAACAATTTATAATCAGAATCATCAATAAACACCCAGCCCAGAAGCAGTAAATGGCAAAAATATTTTTTGGCATAAATGCAGAAGTTGGGAAGTTGGCAGTTGGGAAATCTAGGCACTATTCCAAATATATCATTTTCCCTGGTAGAGCTTCCTCATCAGTAACTCAAACAAATGTACACATCTTAATCTACCCATATATGAATAGTCACGTATTTTAGTCTAACAGTTCAAACAGTATGAAACCGTAAATTGTTTTCAAATCAATTTTCTAACTCAAACAGCAGTAAAGCATCAAGCCTCTAGAGAGCTCCTTCAACTCCCAAAGGAACAAAAGTTAACAAAGCCAACAAATAGGAACAAAATGAAAATATTTGGTGAGAAAGGTTTTCAGTCATAGTACAGTTCTCTGTGTAGACCTATGTTTATTTAAACTCCTATTTTGAAAGTTTCACTTTAGCCAGGTTGGCATTTTCTAGGCAGTATCACACTTTATTACCTTTAACTTGTTTAATGCTTTTAAGGGCATATTTCAGCGTTGTTAGGACACTGGATTTGCCTTTGATTCTCTTCTCAGAAGGAAGGTGAGCTTTCAGCTCCTGCAGTGTTTTCAGCAATTCCTTTTGTGTTTTGGCTTTAGTGGACTGCTCACTACTGTAAGATGAAAAAACAAAAAACACAACATCACTTGAATGCTTGAAGTGACACATCATGCTCAGAGAAGCCCAAATGTACTCTGGCACTTGTCACCCACATCAATTTCTACCACTAGCCTTACCGACATTGCCAGTACTCACTCTGTATCAGTTTCCAGAACTTAAGGAAATTCTTATGTGACCATTTAAAATGAAAGATTTACCACCACCTGGAGTGTATTTGTAAAATGGGCTCTGTATGTACAACAGTAAATATGCCCAAGCACCACAGAATTTCTTTTTTTTTCCTCTTTGCCAGAGTCCCCCTCTTCCCTTTTTAGTGTTATTTCCCTTAGTTCCTTTCAAAATCAAACTCAGAAATGTTCATGAACTCCAAAGGAGAGAAGCAGGATGTCCATTCAAGTCTTCACCTCCTGTTCAAGCAGGTTCTCTTAAGAAAGGTCCCTGAAAAGGGAATGGCCATGGGAGAGCATCAGGTTAACAAAACAAGTGGAGAAATCCTCTGAATAATGTATCCCACCTAAGCATGGCAACACATTAAACAAGGAAACTCTGACTAAATTAGTAAGGAAAAGATCAGAGGAGGCTGGAGACAGAAGGTGCATTCACAGGTCTCAGGTGCATGTTCAGAAGAGCTGTGTCTCAGTGGAGGACTACAAACTACAGAGACTATCAGTGCCAATATCAGAAAGGAATCACCTTCCTTTCCAGTTCCTGGTATTTCTCCTCATTATTGAGAGGTGCTGACACAATCACAAAGGAAGAAAAAAGGAGGTAAGGGAAGTGATGGAGAGGGTAGCAAAGATGGATGGCAGATGGCTACGAAGGAGTTAAAATGATAAATCACCTTGTCTGTCGCATTGGAGATTTTAAAAGCTGATCATTTCATTCAGAATGATCAACAGGATTATAGAGCTGTTCCTAAATCTTCCTGAATCTTTTTCCCTTTCCAAAGAAAGGTCTTCTCTTAACACCTGATTGTCATGGCTGATAATCTGTAAGAAGTTACCCTGGGCACTGCTGTGGAAACAATAGTACTGGCAACTGCACTGCCTGACTGAAGCAGCCAGGAAATTGGCTTCAGCTGCCAAGTAATGTTCAAGAGGATTTGTGAACATTTTTTCTGAGAAGTTTTAAGAGCTTGAAAAGGTAGATAAATCATCTGACAGGTGTTGGGTATTTTACCAAAAATGCTTGCAAAGTGACAAATCTGAACTAGAGAATACACATTGTTCTTGCTTCCACCACAATGCACTGTGAGACACACAGCATTCATTTACTCACTGGCCATTTTGTACCAAGAACTAATGGCAAGGGATCAAACAAAAGACTATAGTACTCCCTTGGGAAACATGATGTTCATGCTGTGTATTAAAATCATGTGTACAACGTGGCTTGACAGTTCAGACTGCTGCAATCAAACAGGGCTTTGTTAACAGAGTTTCATATAAGAACCCTTCATGCTGGCAGTTGGGAAAAAGAGAGGAAAGATTATGAAATAACTAAGCACACTGCTGGTTTGTACTCTCAGAGTGCAGACTGCTTCATAAGAGTGGTCAGATTCTTCTGCAAAAAGAAAAATGTTTCCAAATCAGCCTACAGTAGCAGCAAATACAGAATATGGGCATTCCTGGAAAATAAATTCCACAACTCCAGAATGTTTTTCCAGAGTGCAGTAGCATCAGGCACAGCAGGCAGCCACAGGGAAGGTGTGACTTGCAGAGGACAGAATAAGCAAGTTTATAAAGATAAGAGCTTTTCATTTTGCTTTTTGTGGACAGTGAATTGGAAAGGCACCTACAAATATTAAACTAGAGTTGTTGGTTGGCACTGATACTGAATGCAAACCCCAGTCATCTGAATCAAAGATCAAGCCTACAAAAATAAGTAGTTTATCAGACTATTTTAGTCTTCTCTTTGAAGATCACTCTCTAGATATCTTCAGTCTCCCAGTCCCAAATGACGATCAGTTCTACTCTGTAACCCTCTAGCACAGTGCCTGATGGCTGGGGAGAACACACTACTATCTGGATTCTTAATTATTTCTGAGCAGAGAACTATTAATAAAATTTAAAAGTGAAACACCAAAAAAACTGTACTAACTAAACCTCTCCAAGATCTCACAGTGAAGAAAACAAAATCAATGGGAAACAAAGATTAAGAAATGCCTTTGGCTCACCCTTTCACACTAAGCAACACAAATTCTGGATCACAATTTCCAGTTGAAAATACAGCATGGAACAAAATCCCCAGGAGCATGCAAGGCAGACATAGAAAATATGCTGAACACACACCAAATGGTACATAGGAGTAATTTGAATTTGCCACTTTTCTAGGAACTGCATCAGGTAGAAAAACATTCAGGTAGACAGGTCTTAGATATGGGTCTTAACATCAACATGCTCTAGAGCTAGATATCTTTGATCTGCTCAGGACCAGGCTTTGATCTCCTGATCTGACTTAAAAGTTGATTTAAAAAAACAAGTGCAGCAGGATACTCTGAAATGTCTAAATATAAGCCTTCAAGCTACCAGGCTTTTCAAGGCTATGAGGTACAGAAGCAGAGTCCATACATAGGGTTTCATTCCTGCAGTTGGTGTTCGTGTATCATTTATCCTTACACCCTGGGGCCTTGAATCCCTGCAAATGGATTTGCTGGAGAGGCAGGTGATACACCTGCTGGACACCAGGAATAACCCAGCTCAATGGTGAATTCTGATCTTGACAAACCACCAGGTTCAGACTAAATTCTGAAGAGCAAAAAAAAATTTAAAAGTACAAAACCCCACTGTAACTGAAGCAATATTCAAAGGGACCCATAAAAAAATAAAAATTACAAACCTAAGCTACCAAATCAAAACAAAGTAGCAGGACTTCAAAAGGTTACCCCACAACTCGCATGGAACAGCAACAAAAGCTGTAATTTAGTCAAGTGATTAATATGAGATGTGAGTGATTATGGACAGGAAGAAATCAAAGACAGGATGTCTTGTGTAGTCATCCAGGTTGAGGCAAAACAAAACAAAAACCCCAAAATACGACATTATTTAGTTTTCAGCATTTAGCATATTACTGAAAAATATATGCCCATTAATTTACCTGCATCCACTGCTGGACTGATTATGTTCAGAGTTTGCAATCATCAGACTAAATGCATTTGAGCTTGAACTAGAATAAGGAAAAGAGGAAAAGGATTAATATCTGAAAACCTAACAAAAATCTTGTTGTTCGTTATAGCTTTTTATTTTCCTATTAATGACTGGCTACCTCAAAAAAAAAATCCCGAAAAAAATAAACAAAAAACCAGCCAAAAAAAAAAAAACCCAAAAAAAACAAACCCCAAACAACCACAAAAATCCTCCCCAACAAAAACAAACAAACAAAAGCCCTGAACCGCAACCCCAAATTTTAAAAGCTTCTGCATGGTACAACAAATGGGCACTAAAGCTGTCAACATTTATCTAAGCAGCACAGAATAGCCTGAGTTGGAAAGGACCATAAGGATCACTGAGTCCCAACACCCTAGTCCTCACAGGACTACTAGAGAGGTGGTTCTTAATATAGCTTTGCTCTGTCCAGTAAACTATTATTGAAAATATTAAAATAGCATGGTTGCATCCTCACATGTAAGAATCAACTGATTCTTATCGGGTTTTAAAAGTTGGTCTACAAGAAAATAAATTAATAAGGCAAGTCAAACACTCAATGATGAGAAGAAAGATGCAAATTATGCTGGCAATGCAAATACCAACACCAGAGACCTTTTCTTTATGAATTATATTACATAATTTACATCACATGAGAGTACAACTTAAGTAGCACACTGAGCTCCATGCTGAAGAGGCTTTATACCTTAGTAATTATTCAGAAATACTGATTCAAATGTAAAAAGTCTTTAGAGGCAAAAATAAAAGCAAAATGTATTTAATAATAGCTACTACCTTTTATGACAGTCTGAAGATTCCATGAGCATTGCTGAATCCTTCCCATTTTCATCAGACTCATGACCATGAGAATCATGCCCACTTGAATAGTTTTCATTTGTGTCATTCCCACTGGAGTCATTTCCACTGGAATCATTTCCACTGGAGCCACTGCTCATTTCAATATCTTCCTGAAGAACTTCATGAGAGTGTTCAGGCTTTGCTTGAATTTCTGAGTCTTCAGCAATCATCTGGCTGTGATCACTTGGAAGTCCAGAATAGTCACTCATCTTGAGCTGCTCTTTTAAGAAGAATGACAGAGAAATGTTTCCACTGATGCCAGGCTGCTGCTCAGGGTTCTGCTCCTCAGTGCTAGAGGAGAACCCCCAGAACTTGACAGAGTCCGTGGGACAGTCATCAGAAACACTGCCAAGACCAAGAGCAAATCAAGCCATATTCAGAATTTTCCCTCCGTATAAGTTCTGTTTGGAAGTACAGATTCACAAATCTGAGGAGGAAGGGAAGGAAGAAAAAAAAATTATTTTCTTGTTTACCTTGCTGACAAACTGGAATTCACACTGATATTTGATTTGAATAAAGTACAAAAATGACATGCATGGTTAATATATTCAGCATCTGAATGGCAAAATTTTTCAGTTAAACTGAAAATCTCACCATGTTTTATCATGAAATACTTAAAAACTGACACAGAAGAAAGAGAGCTGAATAAACATGAAAAAACTCATGCAATGTTCACATATTCCCTTGTTTTCTATTTTTTTTTACTTAATACTTGTCAGTATTGCAGACAATAGACAGTATAGATTTGGATAATCACTATTATAATTTTCAGTGAAACCATTCCACTATCTTTCAGTTTACCTTGATAAGGAAAAAAAAAACCTCAATTCAGACATCAGAACACTGCTTATTTGGTTTGGAGGCAATTTGGATTGGTCTTCTGTTTTATATTGGGGTTTGGTTTTCTTAAGATCAGTTTGGAAGGAAAACTACTGTACTTTTCATTTCTTTCTTTATACAAAATCCATGTAGGTGAACAGACAGAACATACAGCAGGAACAGGGAAACTAAACATATAAACACACCTAATCACCACCACCAAAAATTCTAAGGCATGAATAACCCTGAGAATAATTTTATCTACTGATTACCACTAATTTGGGGTGTAGGATGAAAATTTCTTGGAAAAGTAAGGTTAAAACAAAACAAAACAAAACAAACCACATTCCTGCTTTTAAACCAAATTCTGATGCACCAGGCTCAAAAATCAGAGTGTATACAGAGATGAATCAAGGACAGACCAATATTGAAGTATCATCAAAAGAGAAGTACTGGAGAGCAGTTAAACTTTATTTATCTTTTAAAAAGATAATATTTAACCTGACTCACATTCTCTTCCATTTCATCAACTCTGAGACAACAATAGTGTAAAACCATGAACTAAGATTCTTTGAGAATCTCTGTTCTTTTCAAGACAACAGAACAATGTGTGATCATTCCTCTTTGTCCCTTTAAAATATTCAAGATTACAATTATTAACTAATAAGCCTTTGAATGGTATAACAGTGAATAAGAAAAAAATTCACAACCCAGTTTTATTAATATTAACTACAGCAGTTTTGTCTTAAACACATAAATAAATAAATATTTAGGCATTTAAGAAAAGACTGTAATGGAAAACATTCACAATAGTAATTTAAAACACACCATGATTCAATTCTCCTCAAAGCAACACCACATGGAAGCTATTTTCTTACCTCCTAATTGATGTTTTTCCAAGCATTTAACACTTTTTTTTTTTCATTTTCCAGAAAACACTACTTGTCTCCTCATTTGGTCAAAATAATATGCAAGATAGCTGCTTTCATTTAAAAGTACAGTTTAAGGACATTCACTAAAGCTATGAGTAATGGTATAAAGATATAAATAATTTTCTTTCCTTACAAGTTTATTCACAAGTGAATTATAGGTGAATAATTATAGGTGTATATAATTCACAAGTGAATTGTATTATTATAGGTGATAACAGAAAAATGCCTTTCAGTAGAGTAAAATATACTTTTTCCTTCTGCAGGTATTCCTATCAGGTATTTTAATGCAAATGAAACAGACCTCCTGTGATGCTGCCGTATTGAACAGTATACCCAGGCACTGAATTACCCCTCAGGAGCTTGGACAGTTTTTTCCCAGGACTAAGGTTAACCATTTCTGTCTTGAAAATTACATAACCAGAGCATGCGATAAAAGAGTATTTGCTCCGAGATGAAACTGTAGGATTATGTCACAATGGCACATTCTCTGGTGGCCAGTGATTAACTGGGTCAGATAGCTCATCTCGGATTTAATCTCTGTGCCAGAAGGAGCTGCCACTTTCCTTGCCCTGCCGAGGACACGCAGCGGGTGAAGCTGCGCGGCTCTGGCCACACGTGAGCCCAGGGCTGCAGGGGCAGGGCCGAGCCCAGCCAGCCTGGCCGGGTGCGACAGGGACCGAACCCACCCGGAGAGCCCACACGGAACGTGGCACAGGCAGTTCCTGCATGGACAAGCCTCCTGCACTGCACAGGCAGGAGCGCTCTAGGAAGGTGCAGGATTGAGCCCTTTTCTGACCCAGACATGGGGCAACGGAGAGGAATTTTAAACACTTTTATTCAATTTTCAGTCTCATGAGAAGGGTGAGACAATACAGATTTTATAACTCACACCATCACAATCAGAAGTCAACTATTTCCTAATTACAATAAATTATAAATGCTTCTTAGCCTTTCAGCTTTAGTCACACTATGTTGTAAATGTTTTAAAGCTAATCATCTACAATTACTTCTCATGAGTCCTACTACAATGCATCTTTCTTAGTTCTATTTCTCTAAAGTATTTAGCCTTATTTGTAAGGCCATCTTGTAGAATTCTCTACAAATTCGTTTTCCACATAAATGTGTTGATCCCTTTGCACCCAGGGGATGCTCTTCCCACTGCTGTGCAGATGAGAGCACATGTGCTTAAGTAACTGCAGCCACTCTCAAAAGCCATTTCTGTTACTTCCCAGAGGACACTGAGGTTGTAAAGCTCTATGGAGAGTTCCATGAGTGAAGGTGATTAACCCCATCATGATTCAAATGAAGCTTGAAGAAAAAAGGCACTCACAGCATTGCCTTAAAGGAGGTCTGAGGTGTACAAATGTAAGGCAAGATATACAATTTCTCATCCTACATTCTGTACCCAAGTTTGGAGTTTCTTCCTATTTTCCTGACAAAATGCGACTTAGAGCTTTAGATATATGAGAAAAAATACTGCCGTAATCAAAACACCACTGTCTGTTAGGAAATCTTGTGTTTTCTTTAGAGATAGGGGAAAAGAGCTCTCACAAAATAAAAAACTAAAAAAAAAAAAAAAAACAACACCAAAAAACTTTGTGCTGCTATATTTACTCCTATAAAGGAAACTATGTAAATCACTACTGATAGGTTTATAAGCATGAACTACCAAAGACAGACTCTCAGAATAGCCCTAAATTCTCTAAAGGCAATTAGCCAAATATAGCAGTAATGCAGTATTAGTAAAATTGTGCTATTTATAGGAAGAGCAATGACTGTGCCACAGCTTTCCTACTCTGATGTAAGTATTTTGTCGTTTAGTCTTTAGGCACAAGAAACCTCCTGAATTCTGATGCCAGAGAGGATTACATGTGCTGTAAGATTTCCAGCCATGAGAATTGTTCACAAATACTTTTTTTGACACAACCTTTCCTTGGAAAATTATTTTCCCAAAGTATTTTGTGTAATCTTTGGAAGTCTAAGAGGCAATGAAAATGTGCCATAGCTAGCATGTAGAGTCTTACAGTTTGAAATTCTGAGTTGTTAAACCACTGGTGAGTAATTTTTTCCGCCTCCAAATATCATCTCCTCCCTTTTTTCCATGACACTCAGACTAGCTTCTGCCAGGTATCTGTAGGAAACTTTAGCAGTGTTTCCTTACGGGGGAAGAAAACTGTTCCCAAAATAAATAAATACATCAATCTGTATGCTACCCAATAACTATTGAGGAATTTCCTGTAATTCCTGAAGCAACAGTTGATTGATTCAATGACAGTCAAGCTTTTAGGCTTTTAAAAAACATTTTTATTTTAAGCAATGGGTACAAATAAAGACAGTCACCCACAGAAAAAAAATAGACACTGACCCTTAGGAGACACTATGTGAACTTTTTTCCTCTTGATACCTTTGTGTCAAGAAGCACTTCAGTCGTGTTACTTCTGGTTCTAACTAACAACATGCCACAACTCCTGCAGCTTTTACACACCTAATAACTACATTATAGTGACTACAATTTAGATCACAAGGACAATCAAACCAGAAAAAAAACCCAAAACAGAAAGAGTATTTGAGAAATATTGAGTAATGGAGAAAACATAAGTTTGTCATCTTTAAGGGTATGTTTCAAAAAGAACTGTCTCAGTTTGGGCTGGAATAGTTTTCTTAGGCAAGACTAGAAGATTAACGTCACTGAAAGTCAGTCTTGCACAAAATTTCTTCAGTTTCAAAATCTCAAAAGCCTCAGTGCCAGAGGCACATACCAGAGTAAGGAATACAGGAAGAGTAAAGAGGAAGGAACAAGAAAAATATTTTGATAAACTTGCAAGAGCTTCTGAAGAAAGGGAACCCTTCCTAAAAGAAGACTTTACCTCTTTGGGGGAACCTTGGTGCTTTTTAAATGTATAATGTGATGTTAATATATGCCCTAACTTTGGAGATATTTTCTTAGAAGAGATAGGAGTAGCTGTGAAAAAAGCTCAGGCTGCCAATAACCCTCCACTATGCTCTGCAATTTAGATAAGAAGTGATGCAGCTGGCCAGGCTTCACTCTGAGCAGAGCAAGAGCTTTAATTGGAACATCTGCATGCAGACACCAGCACTGCGAGAACACTTCAGGAGCACAGACGGTCAGACAGCACAAAGGGATTAATTATCTTTGAAACTAATCTCAGGGAAAATGACATAATAAATTGCACATATTCATCCCACTCACATGCTTGAATGAATTCCCAATCACTAACCAAACAACACTGGAAGGCAAAAGCTTGCATGTTTTCCCAGTCTGAGGTTCTCTCTTGTTACCAGTTTGAGGAAGGTAATTACATCCCATACCAAGTTCAGTAAGCATCGCAACATGGAAACACAAAGAGCTCTTTTAAGTTTGATGTTGAAAGACTCCAGGCTTTTCTTTATTTTCTGCTCCATCTTCTAAACTTTTAAGGGATGTCTATTTTGACTCTATAAATAAAAACTTTTTAAAAATTAAACTAGCACCAGCTAAGCCTGATTTTAGAGCAGTTAGCTCAAAAAAACCCAATTCTATTCCCTCTGGCAAAGACTAGAGCTCTCTAAGATCCTGATGCAGTGTGTGAAAGTCACCATGATTCCACTGAGCACTAAGGACAAACGTAGACATTGATTTGCCAGGTTAGATATGCAGCAAAGGTCTGCTGGTTATTCATTACCTACGGTTGCTCCTTTATTCTGCAGTAAGACAAAGGAAACGGCCTGAACTTGAACATCACCAAAAAAAAAAAAAAACCACACCAAAATACGTATGGACAAATGCTGAAAGTAATTGAGCTTGTTTTTGAAAATAACCATTAAGAAGGGTTGTAGAACACCAAGGAGGCAGATTTCTTCTGAAACAATAATTTTAAACCCCAAAATCTTGTTTCAGCAGAGATCTGGTTATATTCAGAGAACAGATTTTTCCAGATTTCACACAAAAAACTATCGTGTTTAGTACTGGCATATAAAGGATGAGAAACTAACAATCCAGAGTCAAAATTATCCAATTCAAGAACTGAGTAAGAGGCAAACATCTCATGATTTGAGTCTAAATTCGCAACTACTATCGACTTACCAATATTCCCAAAAAAGCAAGAGCCATGCTACATTTTATGCCTATAGACGTGAATATTCAGGTACTCTTAACTGCACTAGAACCTATGGGAGACATTCCTAATGCTCAGGATTAAATTTTACTGAAGATCTTGTCAACAAGGAAGGTTTCCAAATGTCTCCTGGATTTTTGCTTTGCAAAACTATAGAAGTTTTCTTATTTAGATGACAAATAACTAGCAAGGGTTTAGTCAGATCATGCAATTCTAGATATGATTGAAAATTAACATCTACAATGAATGCATTCTCTCTGTGCAATTAGACAATAATTAAATGCTTAGGAGTTAAAAAACGTTAAGAAAAAATGTTGGAAAACAAACAATAATCCAAGAAGTGACTTGTTCAACTGTGCAACTTCACCAACATTGAGAGCTTTGTGTTTTCCTGGCAAGCAATTAACAGAATACCTTCACTAAGGCTTTTCTAGGAAGGGGGAAAGAAAAATATGGCAATATTCTCAGATTATAGGAAACCATAACAAAGATGCTCAATAATTTCCTGCAAGATCTTTTTCCTTAAAAAGAGGGAACTTTTTTACTAGATTACTTAACTCACTCCAAGTAATCATGAAAAAGTTTTGCTCTTTTTCTAAACAAGCAATGAGATGTCATTGTCAATAAAATTCTCAACCTCTAGTATACCACAAATGTTCCCGTAAAATCTGGATTTCACAATATTAATTTCACAACTTTTTGATAAGGATTCACCTTTCAGCTCAAGAAAATCCTGAACACAAGACTCTTATTTGCCTTATAAGGGTCATCTTCATTAACCACTGATTTCAGTTGCCGCTTTACAAAGGGAACTGATCAAGACACAGCCTTGTTCCAGAACCATCCAAGTGCCACCCTGCATTTATAGCAGCATGTACACAGGAAGAAGTCAGCATCAGATCAGGGCCCTGGCATCCACAGTGAGGATGCTTCCAACCAGAATGTCTCCTTGCTGAAGAAACTCAAACCTGAATTTAAGAATAAGGTTTAAGGCTAGAAAATGCTTTAGCTTCAAATAAGGTAACTCCCAGTTTATACCCAAAATATTGTTCTGAATGAGTACATATATATGACTGAAACCCCAGTTTAAAGATAACAAACAGAGAACAATCTATTTTCTGCATAAGCTCTAGAGGAGCAGGAGGGGAAGTATCTTTCTACTAGCATGAATCATAATAATTATGTGTGTTTCTTACCTGTTTGTTCTATGAAAAGGTGGC
This sequence comes from Chloebia gouldiae, assembly GCA_003676055.1. Classification (NCBI taxonomy): domain Eukaryota; kingdom Metazoa; phylum Chordata; class Aves; order Passeriformes; family Passeridae; genus Chloebia; species Chloebia gouldiae. Next base: position 1,720,239 of record QUSF01000055.1, read on the forward strand.
AAAAGTGTTTATCAAGCTCCCTCCCAGCTAGCATCAAAAGGATGTGGTGCCTAGGTCCAGAGTCTCCCACATGCATTTAATTCTTCTACTCTTCTACTGGAAATCTTTGACCATTACAGAGTCCGGACACCTCTATAACTATAAAATATAAAAGAAATACCTGGGCCCCCCAACAGTGTCCTCTTCAAACAGATACCAGAGAGATGCTCACAGCTATGTCACTCCTATGTAGATAAATGTTGGTTAAACATGAAACTGTCATACAGCAAAGGAAGAAGACACAAATTTGTATTTTAAACACTTCTGCTCTGAAATAAGGTCTTAAAGAGTTTTAAAGTGCATGTTCTGCGCTAGATAAAATAACATTAGGATTCACAATCAGAGTGGTATCACACTATGTACAGTCTGCACATAGTGGCTGACACAGCCACTGGGAACACAGGGCTGGTCTCCCCAGCAGGGCACAGAGCCAAATGCCTGATGTGGTCAGCAGGAGTTCCAAGTGCTCATCAAGTTTTGGTTGCAATATAATTTTATTGCTCCCTGTTACAGCAGGATTGGTAAGAGCATTAAAGATTTTACCAGGCAGTTACAAAATTTCAACTCACACAATGATTGAGATCAAGAGACTTCTGGAGGTACCTTGTCCAACTCCCTATTCAGGCAGAGTCACCTAAGAGCAGGCTGCTCACCAAGAGATGACTTTTGGCTATCTCCAAAAGTGGATATTCCATAGTCTCTCTGTGGAATCTGTTCCAGTGCTCGCTCACTCACACTCTCAAAAAAGTGTTTCGTTAAGGCCAGAAATGTGTACTAACAAATCCCATAAACATTATTATTCTTCCTAATAAAAAGTTTTTCAAGAGAGACACTGGGAATTTTGATGAAAAACAAAAAAACTGAAAGTTCTTCTAGGAAATCTAGGAAACTAAATCTGTTGGTGCATGCCACTGCCATGTGGCACAAATAAACGGTAGAAAAGAAATCAGAAGTTCAGAAGACCAACATTTGTGTGGCAGACAATTACATCATTCTAAGTGCTTCATCTGAATACGCAGAAGAAATGTTTGGAACAGTGTTCAAATCCCAAGCTAACCACTCTGGAAGACAGCCATGCTGACATGCCTTAATTTAACAGGCTGCACGCCTACCAACTGTTCAAAGTACATTTGTGCTGGCCAAACTAAAGGAAGAATTTATTCACAACATTCTGTCCTGCGTGACATCACAAAGCCAATACAAGTTCTAAAATACTCAAATTATTATATAAATCCATATGCACTGGTTCTTTAAATGTTTTGCTTCTGTTTTTATAAACTGATAATACAGGATTTAAATTATAGGCTTTATCTCTGACCACAAGAAGTATTAGAAATTGCTGTAGCCAGAACTACTTGCAGATTTCACTTTTTAGCCTGAACACTGAAAATGTGGAATGTCTTTCAGCAGCAGTTAAATCCTTGTTTTAAAACAGCTCTTGCAATTCCTTTACACTAATTCAACTTCCTGTAAAATTTAAATTAAAAAAAAAGTTAAAATGGTTTTCAAAAGTCTAAGTTTGAAGATATACTCACAGTGGCAGCATGTACCACTTTAATTGTGTATCATATTGGTTTCATGTATTTAACATATTTAGGAAGATATTAAAACATTAAGAAAGAAGTCCTTGTAAGCTACTAAAAATTCTCGTGATAAGTCTTTCTACAATTTAAAGGAAAGCAAGACAAATCTACACCAACAGGATTTTTATCTGAAACAAAATGCCTGATTTGAGTGACTTGTATTTAAACAGTCTAAACAGAATTAGAGGCAGCCAGTTTTACCTGTTTGCTATTATTTTTCAGAGGAAATGTAGAGGTGATCGAGTATGCCCAAGTCCCAAAACACTAAAAGAGTTCATCTACAGATGGCATCTCCAGTAAAGTGTTTGCCACAGAAGGAAGTCTGATTTGTTCAGTTCACAAAGAAGACAGAACTTGTGACATTTCCTCATTTCCTTCCATACTGACATATCTCTAGTCTAAGCACAGAAGACTTCAAATATTACAAAGGAGTGAAAACCCTGCTGTAGGAACACACCTGTGATACAGGAGGCAAACCAAGTTGAACCAGGTTCACTTTCTGCAGAAAACTGAAGTCACACCTGTAGCATTAAAAAGAGTCAGCTTTTAGAACCTATTCAGATCACATTTTCCAGCTATAGAACAACAGGATTGTTTGGGTTTTTTCCTCAGTCATTTAGCCTGAACAGACATTGTAGTGTTAATGCTCAAAATCTCAGTTACAATTCCATCTGTATTGCAATATTATGGTATTATCCGGATCAGCTGTCTTTCCTATCTAGGACCAGTACTGTGGCATCATTAGATCACAATTAATGAAAGCACATTATAAATTTTCTTCACATCACAGATTACATTTCTACACCATTCTCCTTTAATTATGTTTCCCTTTTTGGCTCAAATAACAATCAACTTTTCTTTATTTTCAAAGCAGAGCAGAACTGACCAAATAATACTGCTGTAAGTTACGACTGACTTTTTAAAATTCAGGTTAGGAGCATAGTATTTTCCCATTTCTCCCTGAGCTATCATCCTGATTATCTAAGTAACAGTAGGTACTTGGTTTTCTGGACCCCAAAATTTTCCTCATAATTGAAGGTTCCTTAACACCTGCAAGAGCAATCCAAAAGATGGAAGTTATTAATAAACACCTGCACAGCAAACAGTGCAGATGCAGCACTTGATACTGACACTACACTAAATTCCAGTTTCATAAAGATTTAGAGAAGCCATAGCATTTCCATGTACTTCATGATTTGTGCAATACGTCTTCAGAAATGTAAAGCCCTGAAAACCCCTATTTTTGGGCCTTCTGACACTGCATTTCAAAGGAAGTACACAAAAGAGCTATAACAAAAAATCACAGAGACACCTCCCACACTCCCAAGTTCAGAGTCATTAAGAAAGAACTGATATCACAAATCACTTTCTTGGGTATGGCATAAAACACTCACCTCAATGAATGTACTAATCATGGTCTTTCCAAATCTTAAAGTGTCATCAATATATTCCTATTAAAAAAAGGAAAATGTATATCAGGTTTTGTAACCAAGATACAAGTTTATTATAAAAGATAAATCAAGTCCATTTCATAACACAATAGAAGTCAAATCAGGCGAAATTTGTCCTCCAGAGGTGAAGAACAATTATAAAGACTACAAATACAAGATGAGAGGAAATGAAAACAAAATTTTACTGATAAAAGTATTTATTATTGTAACCTAACTTCTACATTGGTTCCTTGAGCAATGCCCAGAATAACTACCCACTTAATTCTGTTCCCTTTATAAACATAAGAAACCACCCCAAATTCTCATTTCTGCCAGACAAGAAAAAAAGCATATTTTAGCCTTTCAGGTAAGTATTCCACTGTGCTCAAGACTCCATAATGGATCTGAACTGATCATCCCCAAGAGCAAATAGAAACTGTCTCTCAAATTTATTCTTTCATCTTGAATAAGAGAACTGGCGCAAAGTCAAGTTTAATTGCCAACAAGTTGGGTATTAATTATATACGCCATTAAAAAAAAATCCAAAAAGCAACCTGTGCTGAAACATCTTGTAAAGACACTAAACACCATCTCCTTCACATGCCCCATACTGATTTCTAGACATCCGTCTTTCCAGCTTCCAATTTTAAAAAAGGTGCCTTCTTAAAGGTACATAAAATTATTTGCATGCAGTGTGAATTTTAAAAAACACCTTATTTTCTCTGTAACCAGAAGACGCCACTGTCCTCAGAAATGGAATTGGAGAGACAATTAAGCATAACATCAATAGTCAGAACTCTAACTTTTGCATGTCAATTCTTGCCCCTTTTAGAAAAAAATGAGAAAAATTATACATTTAAGGTTGCCAAGTGTTGTTACATAAAGGAGAGAAAAATTATAATGTCCCGCCATGCAGTCATGTATTTCACCTTCATTATAGGTGAAACTAGATTTAAAAGTATCTTAATACCATACACCAACTTTAGTATTTGTTGACATCCCCATTAAGTAGTATATTTGCATATCTACTACTCCTCTCCTTTAAGAAAAAGGACATACTTTCACCACATTTACTGTAGTTCTAGGCTAATGCTGCTCTTCAGACATTGCTGTGGTTCACAGCCTATTCAACATTTCAGTCAGAATCAAAGTCCCCTTCTGGAAGATGCTGTGCCAAATAAATCCTTGTCCCTGTCACATTAACAATCCACTCCAAAAAGTGCAGCAACCTAACAAACACCATGTACCTGTCCTAGGAGTTGGATGTATTAGTACTCAAGTCGCAGGAGAACCACGGCAGAGATGTAACTGGAATCAAGTAAGTGCTTTTATACACTGAAGATCTTTGTACAATTAAAGAAGCTAAGCAGAAACACAAAAGTACATGTAATAAGGTCAAGCACAAAAACTGTACTAAGATACAAAAGCTGCAAGGAATAAGGAGGATAGGAAGTGAAGAAAAAAAGACAAGTACTAGACATCCTCACCACTTCATCTTGTCTCCCTAAGCTTCAATTACAATAAATTGGAGGTGTTATTTAACAGTGAATTGCCTCTGTTTCAGGATAGGATGTTAGAAAGGCAATGTAGATTTGGTTCTACTTTTTAGAAGTCAGTTCTACTTTTAAAAAACCCATCTATACAAGGAAATCTCTGCCCATCTCTAACTATTCTACCTGTAAGAAAAATTAAGTGTTAAGAATTACCATGGTATGCTCAAAAATAGTTGGAAGCAAAACAAAAGTCTTTCCCAGACATTTTGGCATACAGATGAAGTTTTTTTTCCCAGCACCAAATCCTGTCAGGATCAACACTGGCACGGCTTGTACTGAACTTCTGCAGCCTCCTCACACCATCTGCAAGAATCTCCTCATCCTCTTGCCCCAGTAAATGCTTTCTGTCTATTTCATGTTTCATGTAAACAGCATGCTGAGTCACTACCCCTTCAGCATCCTCAATAAAATTTTCCTTCCTATTGGGAGAAAATTAAGAAAAAATGAAAATCATATTCCATGCTTATATATGTTGTGGAAGGTAAATTTAGCCTCACTTCTGATTGTGTTCTACAAGCAAAGTTGTCTACATTGGACTACCAAAAAAACAGAAGAGAACTCATAAGGCTCCTCTAGGACTACCACACACTACTTCAGCAGCAGCAGATCACCAGAGCATCTGTACAAAAACTTTCACATACACAAATTCTCCTATCTTCCCTTTCATATGTGGATAAGCAGGAAAAAAGTGCACTTCAGAACCACTGCCTGGGCAGCTCACAAGAAGCTCAGTGTATTGCTGCTGTCCCTTGGTAACTCCTCACGAGGGACAGAGAACCAAGTAAGAGGATTCCGTGCCGGTGCAAACCCAGTGCAGTCATTCAGACAAAGATCCCATCTACACTTGAAGGTAGCCTAGCAATCCAAAGCACAGGCCCAGAGCCTGCCCACGTCCCAGCAGTGCTGGCAGGCAGAGTACGAGCCGGCTGCACGAGCGTGCCTGGTGATGTGCTAAGCCACTTAGCAGAGCAGCAATCCCGGCACTGACACCCTGGCATGCGGGGTCCCATGTGTTCGGTGCCTGCCTACTACACATGGCTGCTGGCTCCCGGCAGCACCACAGGACGTGCTCAGAGACTCGCTGCAGACATCTCCACTCGCTTCACGGACACGCAAATCATCCCACTCTTCCTCATTCTGGTCGTCTCTGCCACACTATTTCACAAAAGGAGCTTGGGGCCGCAAGAAATCCCAGCAAGAGATAGCAAAACTATCACCCTGTGAACTGTGGTTTTGACTGCTACTTGTTATGAACAAAAGGACCTTCTTGGTTCCCATGGGGACACTGCTGGATTGAGCTAAGTACTGATATTGAAATGTTAATTAGCTAATTGCTCCTGGGAATCACCTACACCCCCCACCCACACTACTATTCTAGGACTGGGATGCAAAATAGAGGGACCACTGGACCGCTGGAATCATGGGAGGGGGTTTTGGGGATGAAAACACCCCTAAATGGAAGGCTGGGCACAGTGGAAGGAGCTGAATGGGTGCGCTGGCTGGGGAAAAGGGAACCACATCCCCAGTCTATGTCTGACCTGTCACCAGAGCCTCCAGAGGACTGGACTGGGCTGTGGGAAGCAGGAGCAAAGGAGCAACTCTTACTGGTGCTACCAGGAGAGGGGACAGCTGCTGCTGGACTCCGGCAACAGGCTCTGCACATCCCCTCACCCTTCGGCTACCAGGGTGCCAGCAGGAAAGGAGAGAGGACGGTCTGCTGATCGGGACTGCAGATACAGACTGCACACCTCTTCACCTCCGGCTACCAGGGCGCCACGGAGCTCTAAGTGTCAGAAGGCAGAGCTCTACAAGCAAAGGGAATGTAACTTTTAAAAGTCAGTTCTACTTAAAAAAAAAAAAGCCTTCTGCACTAACAACAACCAATAATATTCCAGTCTGACCCCACAGCAGGGTTTAATGCAGCAGTTAAAGCAGGAAAGCAGACAGACACTTGCTACACAGGACACAAAACAGCAGCAGCATTACTTTCAAACCAACACTTGCTGCATCCAACTTCATCCATAACCAAAAGAACAAGTAAAAGCCCTTTTGAGTACCACAACAATATCACAAAGAATAATACTGGTATTAATTGACTCCTTTGCTGTTCAGTGCTTGACAAGCTAAGTTAACATAATGAATATTTAAGCAGTTTAAAACTTGCACTACAGGGATGTAACTGAATGTGGAAAGTATGAATGCAGCAAGATAATCCAGTTAAAAATCTCAATAATCCTCCATCCTTACAGAGGAATTCTAGGCCATGCAATCAAAACTGGAGACAAAAACTCCTTCTCAGAAACACCTGATTATCTAATAATTATAATGTGGTGATGTTATGAGTATAATACAATGTCTACAGGACACTCATGCCAGCTATTACACAAGGCCTTGCTAAGAACATGACGTTCCTTTTAACATAGGCCAGCCATAGCAACCCTATGGAAAACACTGCAGTTGATCTAGACTAGTGATAATTTACTTGTTCTACTGGCTACTGGTAATCTTCTTGCTTTTAAACCGTAACAAATACACCTCATCCCATGGTAACTTGCTCATTTCCTTATTCTTTCAGAGCTGAATTTTTTTTTTATGCAATGAAAGATTTTTTTTTTTTGCAGTAAAGCATATTCTAATACTGTAAAGATGTTAGAGAAATAAGGGTGTGGCAAGAACCCAGGAAAAAGAAAACTGTTTATCAGTCTGTATCTAAGCCAAACACTTCCTGGTCATAATAAACGTCTGAAATAGAAGGAACATCCAGAAATCTACTGCTGATCACTTTCCCCACTTCACTCTATTGTCATACTTTGAGACTAAACTCCATCAATATCTCAGTTTACTAAAAAAGCTTATTACTGTAAGAGCATATTGTTCAAGGACAGGTTCAAGTAAGTTTATCAAGTAAACTCTGTTGTTACACACTTTAGTCTAATGACTGGAGGAAGAGAAAGCAGAGAAGATATTATGCCAAGAATATGCTGGCTCTTCAATGCCTCTATGTAGAAATTTAAAATGAATAACAGAAAATTGTAAAAATGAGGATTACTTAGATTTTCACCAACAGAATTTGTTTGCTAAAATGAATATAGAAAGTCTATAACAAGTCCCAACAATGGACAAATAAACAAAAATTCCAGCAAAACCATGCAGCATTTGAATTAGAAATGAAGCAAAAAAAAAGAAAAAACAAAAACCCTGCCAAATCTGAAGAAGTGCACAAAAGCAAAAAACCTGCTTTCTATGTCTTTGCCTTCTGAACTACATCAAGCCAAACCACTTCTTCAAAGGATAGACAATCCTCTTTCACTGTAGTGAAAGACACACATTTTTGACACCCAACTAAAATATCTTCTTTCTACCTTGAAATACACACTTGAAATGGCCAAAGCCTCACCAAAATCTGAAGGTTTTGGTTGATTTTTCTTCTTCTACTCCAGGCCAAAAGCCATCTTTTTTCCTCTGTGTGTTACTAGTGAGGTAAGCAACCTCCACAGTCCAGAATCAGGACTCCACACCTCAGAACAGTGTTGTCATTGCAAGACTAACATCTAGCTTTGCAAGGAGCAAGGACACAGTCCAGTCCTTCAGTGAAACTTCCCCACTTTGCAGAAATCATGCAAGTTTCAAAGACAAAGGCAAAACAGAAAGGCACTCAAACATGTACAAGCATAAGCAAGAAGGAACTTGATGTTACAGTGCAACAATGTAGGCACTCTCCCTAACACCAAACTGTGGCTGAAACAATACTGGCAAGTTGGAAGGTTTTCCCACCATACTAATCAGGTTTTTGCTCTACTTCTGACTTGATACATACTCTTACCACTAGAATCACTAGAGAATTTCCACTTCTTTCCCTTTAATTGTGATAACTATTCAAGCTCAGATATCCAAGACAATAAATCTCAAAGTCTTGCATTTGGGAAAGAAAGACATGAGCTTATAAGGAAGATGGAGAAAGACTTCTTATCAGGGCATGTGGTGACAGGATGAAATACAATGGTTTGAAACTACAAGAGGGTAGATTTAGATTGGACATATGGACAAAACAGTTGAACTTAAGGATCTCAGAGGTCTTTACCATTCTAATTGATTCTGTTTCTTTGATCCGAATCAATGCACTGTCTCAGCCAAGATACTTTTTCACTGGAATACACTTGTGAAGCACGGTACTTGAAGTCCAAGTACCTGGGACCTCATACCAACGTCCTGCAAGGCCTTTTTAAGCTCCTATGGTACACAAGAGAAATGCTGGCCCTTTATTAAATGCTTACCCTATTATGAAAAGTCAAATGTAAAAGCGTCAGCTTGACTGTTACCATGCTGCTCACCTATTTGCATTAAACTGTACTTACATAAAGGGTTTTGTAATCATGCATGTAATACTATGCACCTAATGCGAACAGCAGCACAACCACGCGTCTCAAGGAACAGAGTGTCCTTACAACTACAGGCAACACAAAAAACAAACGGACAGCACCTGTTGCCTACTCTACCTGTAGCTCACACATCTCAGCGGCGCTGAGATTCTGTTCCTCACTGCCACACAGCTCCTCCCGCGGAGCAGCCCGCCCGGCCAGCGGGAGCCAGCTCGGTCCCCCCGCACTGCCGCCCAGCGCCCCGGGGTACGCGCGCTGCCCGCCGGGTCCCCCCGCTCCGCGCCCCTCGCACAGACGTGGCCGCAGCCCGCGGCCGGCAGGGACGGCAGAGCGGAGCTTCGCCGGGGACCGGGTCCGGCCCCGCCGTCTCCTCCCCCGCTCCGGGCCAGGGCCAGAGCCGCCCCCGCTGCGCCCCTGCCCGGCCCCGGGCGGCCGCCCCCCGGAGAGCCCGGCTGCCGTCCCGGCCCCGCGGTGCCCCCACTCCCGGACGGGCGGGGGCCGTGCCGCACTCAGCCCCGCACCCCGCCCCGGGGAGCGACTCACGGCCGGCCTCCGCTTTCCTCGCTGCGGTTTCACGGGGAGCGGGGGGGGGGGCGTGTCACAGCCGCCGTTCCGAGGGAGCCCCGAGTGCCCCCTCCCCGGCGGGCCGGGGCCGGCAGCGGGACGGACCCCGCGGCACGGGAGCGCTCCGCGCGCGCAGCGTCTGGGCAACGGGAGAGCCCCGGCGCGAGGGTTACGTAACCTCGGCCCGGCGGGCGGGGGAGGCGGGAGAGCCCCCGTATCCCCCGCCACCGCCGCTCGCCGCCCCCTCCCGCCGCTCCCCGCGGGTCCCCCGGCCCCATCGGGCCGCGCGGAGCGCGCCCGGCAGGCCCCCACTCACCGAGCGCGGCGCGTCCCGCCGGCCCGGCGCGTCCCGGCTCGGGCTTCATACGGGCAGAAACGTGACCGGCCGCCGCGCGCCCGCCCCGCCCGCGCTCCCATTGGCCGCGGCCGCCTGACGCCAGCGGGACGCGCGGGCTGGGGCGGGGCGCGCGCCGCTGCCATTGGCCGCGCGGGCCGCCGCTCACTTTACATAAGCCTCACGTGTGGCACCATGTTTCCACCGACAGCCGCGGCCGCCTCCCAAGCCTTCCTCGCCGCCGGCCGGCCCCTCCCCTCCCCCGCGCCGCCGCCGCCGGGGCGGCACTCACCGCCAGCCACTTCGCCGCCTCCCGCCGAAGCCGCGGTAACTCCGTTCGCCTCCGCCCGCGCCCCCCGCCCGCCGCCACCGCCACTACGGGACCGCCGCGCCGAGGAGGATGGATGGGGGGCGGCGGTCACGTGATGCCCCCAGGGAGCGCGGCTCCGCCCCCGCCCGCTCGGAGCCGCGCGTGACGTGTCGCGCGCGCGCGCGCCGGCAGAGACCGTTGGCGGCCGAGCCCGGAGCAGGCCCGCGGCGCGGCCCGCCCTCAGGGCAGCGGGGCAGCCTGCGGGGGTCAGCCTGCGGGGGTCAGCCTGCGGGG
>QUSF01000055.1:1730824-1901578 GCA_003676055.1 Chloebia gouldiae
CTGCGGGGGTCAGCCTGCGGGGGTCAGCCTGCCGAGGTCAGCCTGCGGGGGTCAGCCTGCGGGGGTCAGCCTGCCGAGGTCAGCCTGCGAGGGTCACCCTGCCGAGGTCAGCCTGCGAGGGTCACCCTGCCGAGGTCAGCCTGCGGGGGTCAGCCTGCGAGGGTCACCCTGCCGAGGTCAGCCTGCGGGGGTCACCCTGCCGAGGTCAGCCTGCCGAGGTCAGCCTGCGGGGGTCACCCTGCCAGCGCTCGCTTCGCTTACATAAGGCAGCAGCGCCCGTATCCCGCTTCCTGGTGCTGCCGCCCTCGCTGCGTGCACGCCCTGAAGTTTCGAAAGTGCCCCTCGTATTGTTCAGGCGGTGCCGGGTCACAAAGCAAAGGGCAGCGCAGCAGAGCGTAGGGCTGCGGCTTCCTCCCGCACCGTCCGGCAGCATCAGTCTGAACAACTACAACCACGATTAAACTAAGAACTTCCGAGCTCTTAAACGTATGTACTGTTCTCGGCAACAGTATTTCTGCATGGTGACACATTACCATGCAATGGCTTTCCATTCTGACTGTTTAAAGAGTCGTGTTTAAAACTTCTCTGTTTAAAGAAGTTTTTCAGCTTCTGCTCAATCAAAACATTCAGAGATCATTGGCACTGACCGTCTTACAGTAATAAAGAATTTAATGAATTCCTATACGTCGGTCACACAGGTATGCACTCAGGCCTCTGCACCATCCATCCAACACTGGTGAGAGAACCTGAGCAGTTCAGTGAGATAACCCAATAACCCTCTGCTGAACACCTCGGCCCTGCTCCAGTCTCCACATCTTCCAAGGCTAAGCAGAGCAATTGGTAGCTGAGAAATTCACGTTATTTTATGCGTATTCTGAGCTTCTGTCTCCACTGTGGTAGATGGCTTTGCAAAGAAGGAGCAGAGAATGTGCCAAAGCCACATTCAGGCTGACAGCGTTTTACACTCACTGCATGCATGCAGTTGCCCCATAGGATGAAACACCAGACAACCATCAGGGCTTCTACTGTTTATCTGCAAAATGAGGTTAATGCCGCTTCCCTCCCTCACTGCGGTGTTAAGGATAAGTCCATTAAGTACACAGATATTTATGCTCTGACTGTTACAGAAACAGCCTGTGAGTAAAGGACTGTGCAGTATTTAAGTGCTGGAGAGGAAAGGGGGTGGGCAGCGGAAGCATTAGGACCAGATTCTGCAACTGGATTTGTTGCAATGCACAAGTCAGCTTACCAGGATACCATTCTTAGTTTGCGCTCCTGTGAGGAGTCTAATTTTAAGATTAATCCTAATTAGGCAGTCTTTGTGTAGTTTGGTCAACTTGTTTTTGGTAGGTCTTCACATCCAGAATTTCATTGTCTTTTTGTAAGTTCTCTGCTTTAGGGTTAAAGGGATGTAGAATAATATTCTTGGTTTCCATGGAATGTTGTTTTTCGTGTTACATACCAAAAATACCCGTCCCTGTCTGTGTGCTAAGGGCTTTAGTCTTTTACCACAGACTCCAGCTAAGGCGCCTCAAGCAAAGCAAAACCTTGAGATCCACACTGTCCCACACCCCATCAGATCACAAATATGAGAAGGATGGCAAACCATGGCACTGTGTTAGAGCTAAATGCGTTCCAGGACACACATTCCCCATTGCAGTAGGACATGCCAGTCCTGGCAGAAGAGTAACCCCCACCACCACAAATAGCCAGTACCTTTCCCACCCCTGTAACTACCAGAAACATTATTTGAGTTCTGCTTATTTTAAAGGAATAATTAGCTGTTTCAGTCAAACTTACGGGAATAATTTTTAAGTTCTATTCATACCACCTTTTAGTAGTTATAGCTTTATATTTAATATAGCAAAAAACATGGTAAGCTGTGTTATTCAAAATGTGAATTTGAGTTCAGTCCAAATTCTGCAACTTCCAGCAAATTGGCACAAAATAAATCATGTGTGCAGATACAAATTATTCCAGACATCTCCAATTTGAAATGAGTGCGTGCACATGGCTTCTAAAGGAATGAATATTGCTATTGAATCATCTACTACGGAATAGAGTAAAATAAAGTTACTGCAAAATTTTATGGGTTCTACATGTTTGTTTTTAAGGTCACTTTGTCTGGTAGGCAGGAGTAAAATACGTATATGCACACACAAATTGTTCTGAAGAACACAAAGCTTGTAAGAAAAGGATTAAAATGGTGGTAGTTTTTTTCCAGCTTTGTTTATTTTGTGTGTGTGTGTTCAGTTGTAACTCTTGGAGCATGGCAGAACAAATCACTGCTATGTTCAGCGAGCCCTGTGTGTGTGTGTGTGTGCACACCAGGTCCCACACTGGCACTGCCCCAGGGCGGCTGTGCCCCGGCCGGGGGGCACAGCTTCCAGCGCTACCCGGCTCCCTCGTGCGGCCCCGCCCGGAAAATGCTGCTCCTTGTGGGGTTTTCTGTGGAATCCCGCTGCTTCTCACACTTACATCTGTAATTTTTTAGGTACACACGCAAATGCCGAACCTTTTCCCGGTATGTATAAGAAGTAGAATTTTTGCTTAACTGAAGCAATTCAGTCAGTTCTGATAAGCAGCAACGTATTGACAGTATCTATATTTTTAAAGGGGAAAAAAAATACAAGTCTTTCAATATAGAAAAATAATAGTTTGAGACCACCTGAAAAACTACCTGAGGACTGCTTGCTTGGATTTGCTAAGGAAATAAGTCTCTTCTTTTTGAAAAACTGTGCTTCCCTATCCACTTGTAGAAGTCACCTGTTCAAAGATACTCCATAGCACTGACAGAACTGTGTATTATTAAAAAAAAAATCAATACTTTACAGCTGGAGCCCACATCTAATTCTTCATTTCCTAGGTCTAATTACTCACCATTTACAGTGACGCTGACAGTCATTGATTTTTGCAAAGATCCGGAAAGGCTTTTTTTGCTAATGAGCAAAAGTCGTCACTCTTACTCTCTGTACAGACAAAGGAGGAGGAAAGGAAAAAACCCACTTTGCTCATTACCAGTAAATATATGGACAGGTTTTTCTAAAGGCATTGCAGAGTGTTGCAAAGAGCTGCAACAAATAGATAGCAATATCATACGGTTTTGAAAATGCTTTGTTTAAAATGTAAAGGAATGTAAAAAAAATGATAAAGAACTTCAACTCAAGCAGTAATTTCCTGAAATATGCTGCAGTTCAAAATTCCTTTGCACAAGTGTCTGCTTGTCACCAGACAGAAAACCTTTGCTAACAACTTCTGGGGAGTGTAGGTTTTCATTCTGTCCCTATTCTTACTGTTTTATTATTCTTATTAAATTCAGTTTCTCTTTGCAAATGCAGTGTAATTTTATGTTCCAAATATCTTGAAAAGTGACACATGAAGGAACCCTGAATTCTTCTTTCAGAAGGATACAAATGGAAGGGGTGTATCTCCCCCCGTACCCCCTGTACCTTGGGGATGTTCTTATCCCCAAGCCCATAAGCATGATTTTAGAAGCAGACAGCTCAGAGCACTCCAGGTCTGAGATCCTGTTGTTTAGTGTGTATTAGCAACTCATTTTCTGCAGTCAGCCATACAGAAGGCTGAATGAAGAGAACTTGAAATTGAATTCACAGTGCTGAAAAGGGGTTTAAAGCTTCCTGCATAACTCAGAGAGTGATAGTTTGTGATTTCACAATCTGCCTAAGGTGATCGAAGTCCTTACACATCCACCAAAAGGAACAGTCCTACCACCTCCACTGAGTTAAAAATCACTGATTATGCAATTGTACTGTTAGTTGGATTAGGAAACCAACTTGACTGAAAATATCCCATGAAAGAAGTTTTTGGTTGGATTACATCACAGCTCTGCGAGCACAAAAGCAAAACCAAAACAGGATCAAAGAACATATTATGAGCTGGAGTGAGGATCCAAGACCAAGAGGAACATCAAATTACAGAGTTAGGCACTTAAAATGAAATTTGCATGTCATTAGATTAGCATAAGAAAGTTAATAAGAGATGCCAAGCAGGAAAGTGCATCCTCATTCCTGCCTACTGTGTTGGATTTAGACATCCTCTTCTGCCCTGAAAGAAAGCGATTACATCAGGTTGGGCCTCACCATTCAAAAGCATCCAGACATTTATGCCAAAGACAGCTTTCACAGCATTTCTGAGCTGATCTAGCATTTCACTTCCATCAAGGAGTTGGCACCACTGCCACTCATGGCTACATGGTCTTGACTGTTACTTTTCCCACTCTGCTGCTTCCTTGGCCTCTCAGCAAGCCAGTTCCATTGTTAATCTCTCAGAAAACTCCCTGGGTTTGTTTCCAGCCTGTAAGCTGCTGAATAATCCTTGGTGAGAAAGTACATTCCCAAGTCCAGATATGGCATGGATAGGGCACTGAAAAGCTCTTTTAAAGGCAGTGAGACTTTCCACAGCTTTTGATACCTGAGGTGCACTCCTTTCTGGATTAAATATGCCCATATTTAGAAGGTGTTTTTGAGACGTCCAAATTCTTCAACAGACACCTGAGCATCCAGACCTAGGACTGTACCTGTACCACAGTGTATAACAACCCTTGCCTCGCCACTGGTTCCTAATGCACACACTTTGCATTGATTTATACTCTGCATTTGCTCACCAGACTCAGTTTACTGCGCTCCATCTCATTTATGATCTGCTTCTGGGCTTACTGCTGCAGAGTGAAATGCTACCAATCTCTTAGAGAAACTCAGTGAGAGACATACCCTCCTTTACAAACAGAATAAGGGTAAAGAGAAAACATCTGGGTACAGACTTCCCCACCAGTGAGCATTTATGCAATTTTATTAAATAATAATTACATAAAGTATTGGATTAGGTCTTGGCATGGGATTGGAACTGGACTTGTTCACAGTTGTCCAAGGTAGTTGTGCTGCTGCTCTCAGCTACTGGGAATTGAGGCACCTTTCCTCTTTGCTTTGTTTTCATTTTTAACAAATATGATAACATTAACATACTATAACAGAAACATTTGTAAGCATGGCAAACTAGCTAGAATGGTGCAGCACACCGACTGCCCTCCCTGTCACAGTCACAGGCCTGACTCCAGCCAGACACTCAGCCATTCTTTCCACAATAGTACTAATTATACACCGGTGATTTGTACTTGTTTAGGAAGGAAGAGCCAAATTTTAAATGGGAAAGAGTGTCTTTCTGTATAATTCTGGAGAGTGTCTCTTAATTAAAAACACTTCATTTTCAGATTGGATTTCCCATTACTCCTCTGTGTCAATTAATTTTCCGGCTTTCGTTCACACTTGAGCTGTTTTGAACTGCTCGTTGCTGCTACTGAAGTCAGCGGAAGCTTGGGTTTGTTTTCAGGAGAGGGGGTTTAGTAACTGCCTGAGTTTGCTTCAGGAAGAAAACCTGATGTACCTGGCCACACTACTGGAAACAAAGCAGGGATTTTAATAATCAGGCATTGCAAAAGTCCCTTGTACTAAGTCAATTAGAGAGACTTCAGTAAACAAAGTTTTACAGATGCTAACAATAAATAGAAGTTTCTGATAAGCGATCAGAAATTCTGTTGGCTTAATTCTAATCAATTAGAAAGAAAAGACAAAGGGCAGCTCACTTTGCACATGTCATTGAAACATAGAAGCAGGGGGTGAAGGGTTGATACAAAGTGTGTTTCGATAAATCCCTTTGATATAAACAGCTTTGGCAATTTGCTCAAGAGAGTAACTAAACCAAAGAGAGCTGAAATCTTTCCCATCTTTGTGGATTATCCTGTGTTTAATTGGTATAAGCTTAACTACAGCCTTTTACTAAGTGCAGCTCAAGGGAGAAAATCCTCAACTACCTCACTTCCTGGGTGTAAAATGTCTTGAAATTTATTTGTCTGGAATATCCTTGGGATTTCTTCCTATTTGGCAGTAGCCAATATAAAGTTTGCCATCTGAATGGAGAGAAGCAGACATGCAGGCAAAATCAAAATTATCACATGACCCCTTTTGGCACAGAAACCCACTAAAATATAGTACTTATTACCATAATGAGACATACTCTATCCACTTATAACATGTCATGCTTCATTAGCAGTAGAAGAACTCTGGAATTCAATGCTTTTGTTGATTAACATCACAAAAAAAATTAAACAATCAGTTAAAGTCAGTGAATAGAAAAAATAAAAATCCAAACCAAATCCTTACATTTCTTAAAGGAGAATGGTTAAAGGACATTAAAAAAAAAAAAAGCAGGAATTAGTAATCCTAAGTAATATTACCTAATTTTTGTTCCTTAGAGGAAAGGCTGTACTACAGGAAAGCAAAGGAGCTATATTTGAAAAAAAAATGGAGTAACTAGAACAAAATAGAAAGATGAAAGAAACCTTACCTTGGCAAAATAACTGAGTTGTGAGATATGCCTTCCATGCACGTCTGTAAAAATGCTGCTCATGGTTTCTTTGGGTCTGGATAGAGAACTAAGAAAGCATTGGGGTGTCTTTCTTTCTACTGGTCTAAAAAACACATCCAGCCATCTTTCGTTCCTTTTATTGATATGGGTAATTTACAATTATCACTTTGATTCCCCAGCCCTGCTCTCCTGCTGTGCATTATCCACCAGCTGTGGTTGGTAACAATGCTGGTAGCCTTTGCTGCCTTCATTTAACACTGCAGAAAGCAGTGCTTAGTTGGGAGACTAATGCAGTGATAGCATTCTTGGTCTTTGTAAAGTGAACAGTGCAAGGAAGACTTGGGCAGCCTTAGAGTACACCTGCATTGTAGTGGCAGCCTGTGAGGGCATATCCAAGTCACCTTTGAAGTGTGGCACTCCCGGGACAGGCACAGAGCTGAGTGGATGGAAAGCCCATCCAAGGAACCAAGGAGTGCTGAATCATGGAGCCTGTGGTGCCAGAGCCCTGCTCCAGCTGGGGAACACAGAGCAGCGTGGGCGGGCTGCAGTCGTGCTGCTGCTGCCCCCCTGCCTCATGGTGCTTTGAAGTTTGCTGAAGCCCTTGGCACTGCTAGAACAAGGAGAATTTTCCTCTGCAGAAGGACTTTGCACCTTTTCTGTGCTAGTTTCCCTATAGTCCTATATGGGATTCCCTATCAAGACTTACCTAACACACGTTAAGAGGATGGTTAAAAGCAAACAGGTGTTTTGACTAAACTTAACAGCTCATATTTAAAGACTGGACTAATCTACTTCATCTGTGTTTTGGCCTAATCAGAGATGCTGTCCTACTCTTTGAGGCACTTCAGAAAGCAAACCAAAAAAGGGAATATTTTTTAAATGATAGATTTTAGACTTCACTGGAACCTAATAACCAATGAATCAACTTTTCGTGTCATACATTGACTTACTACTGAGAAAACATCTTCTCAAGTTCTAAACTGCAATTAAAGCTCATTATGTCCATTTCTATAAGTTATTACCTCACTAAAAACTTGATCATTTGAACTTGGACTCAGATCCCTCAGAAATACAAATCAGTGCCCAAGACCAGAGACGTGGCACTTCCCATATCATGAGGCCCTTACACTACACCTCAAATTGTGAGATGGAGAATCTTGCACATTGACATTAACTCACACTGAGTTAATGTCAAATGCCAGTTACAGAAGACAAATCTATTTGAATGAGGTTTTTCCCAGACACACATTGGATTACAGTACAATGAATTGTATAGGGAGATTAATAACAAAATGTACTTGAAAATTGCTCTGGGCCCATCTGAGCACAGCCACTGCTACTGAGGTGAATGCATTTCCTTGTTTTCAGTTTGGAATGCCACAGCAATCCTGTAGTATCAGTCCACTACAATCAAAGTAAAACAATAGGAGAAGACCTAGTATGAGGACATGTGTATTACGTTACTATTTGCATACTTTAATAGCTTCATCTGAAACAAAGCCTCAGATCCCCTTATATAATCAAGATTTTTTTCTTTGTTGGCAATGGCACTGGCAGAGTTAAGATTTTGTAATATCAAAAATATTTTACAAATAAAGGTCTAATTTTCAAAGTTTACCCTGATATATTGTAATTTCTATTGTCTGTTTTGTCAAAAAGTTTTATCAAAGTGATAATTGATTTCCTGCAAGGTGGAAAAGCAAAAGCATACCAGGAATTAATTTCTTAGCTCATTCTTAAGAAAATTGTGTGTGAAAGTTGAACACTCTTGTATGTGAAGTTACATGGTCAAATTAGACACAAATCTACTTATTTTCAGAATATTGTTCTCATCTCAACACTATCATTATCATAATCACAGATGATGGTCTCTGCAGCACACCAATGTTTAGTATTTTAAAAGCTTTTTGGTTTTAGATCCAAGACACAGAACCATCCATTCCTTAGTAATGATCTTGGCTGTTGTGAGTATTGGCCTGTCCATATCTGCTGCTGGGGTGATTACAGTGGTGCTGGGACAACACCAGAGAAGAGGGAATTGTTGTGGAGCCCTTGTTTCAAACATGCTCCTGTAGTGCAGGAAGGGGTGTGTGAGAACACTGTGCAGAGCTCCGAAGAACTCTTTGTTCTCCCATCAGTTCTACTTTACTGACTTTGGAGAAACCAGTTATTAAAAAGGAAGGTAGGGAATGTTCTTAAATGAGTCATGTTTGTTCTGTGACTGTCAGACTGCATCCGTAACTGGTTCAGTAGCTCCATTCAGCTGGTGAGGTCATTCCTATGCAACACATGACACAGGGAGCCTTTGTACAGCTGCAGGCAACATGCTTCACCTTGCCTTGTGACTTTGGAGATGTCACTGGAGGGATCAACAGGCACTTCATGTTGATGCAGAGTTTTCTCATGCTTGCAAGAGCACAGGACTGGCCTAAAACACACAAAAAACTCACAGCCTTTTCTTGAAGACCAAGGTGCATTTATATTTTATACTTCTTTTATAACAAGGCTTGAAAGATTCCATTAATGACAAACAAGACAACATGATCAGTCAGCTTGAGCAACGCTAAAACAGAGAATGTCAATGTGTAGGAAGCAGCCCTGGAAGCATCAGGATAATGCAAAGATGGCTTGGGCAAAGTGTGCAACTTTTGTGGCTAGACATAAATCATCTGATTACATTTTTCCATAGAGAAAGTGGAAAATTTAAGAGTTAATGAACTTACTTGAGAAGTAATAGCTATTGAAGACAAGAGGGGGAACAATATTTGGTTCAGCACCATGGAACAGAGAACAGGTGAGATGAAGCAGAGAGGAAGTTTGAGACAATAACAAACCCACAAAGAAAAATTCAGTTATGTTTGAAAACACTTGAGAAATTCAAAGCCTCAGCTAGAGAGACTGATGTACAAGAGATGAAAAGGAGTCCTGAAAAACTATTAAAATGAATGCCAGTTACAGCAGAATAACTAACCCAAGGGGTGGACAATGCAGTTTAATCCCATACAGACAAATGGTGACTAAATTTATTTTGCATTTGAGATTGAGCCTGACCCTCTTAGCCTATCTTGGCATAATTTTTGAGCTAAATTCACTAGAGCAGTGAGTGGTGACTGACAGAGCCCCTGCTGTCACACTGCAGTGCTGCCTGCACTGACTGCCCCTGTTTGACATTCCCAGGCTGGCACCATGGGGTGGTCGTGGCTCTGCTCTCTGGATGGCTCCTGACACGGTAAGAATCACTTCAGGGAGCTGCAGCAGGCAGCTGGCTACACTGCGGGACAGCTGAAACAAAAAAACGTGGGGCTTTTTGTTCTTTGGGGTTTCTCCCTCCATTAAAGCAGTTTTAAAATCAAGAAAACCTTTATTTTTAAATATTTACTTATTTATCTATGGGGAAAGGAAGTTTAAAAACAGCCTGCTTTCTGGCATTGCAGATCTGTTGGGATGTGCCCACTGCTGTCAGGGTATTTTGAGGGGCATAGGTGGTTCTGCAGATCTCCACAGAAAGCTCCGAGAGATTGTGCTGTGGGCTGCCAAGAGAAAACAATCAGGAGAAGAAGCTGCTAGTTTGAGTGGGTTGCATTTTGACTCCTCCCTCATGTCTGGGCCAAGTAGGAGCAGACAGGTTATATGCTGATGAGGTCCTTTTTAGTGATTATGTGCCTTTTTCTTCCTCTCTTTTCCAGGCTCACACCATGATGTGTTGTACAAGGCTGGAGAAGTGTTCAGACTGCACTGTGTATTAATGACCCAAAAAGTCCAGACACAGGGATACCTTGCCTTAATGGCATCAGAAGACACTTCAATGTCCTACATGAGAGCTGATAAATCTACCTATAGGCAAGGGAAGCCCAAAACGGGCACAGCACCACAACTTACACAGCAAGCTTGGCTTTCTCACTCCAAGAGTTTCAAATTCCGGGCTCAGCTGCAGAAGATGTGGGCTGGCTCTCTGTCTGTGTTAAAGACAGGCCTTGAGGATACTTGTGCTTGCAGCTATCCAAAGATGTCTTTTCTCCTTAACAAAGACTATGGTTTTTTTTTTTCATCTAGCTGCCAACTCTAGGCATCCTGAAAGAACAGTATTTTCAACAGGCATTCAAAGAGAAGAGATGCCTGAGTAGTCAAGAAATGCCTCACCTGGTAAGTGCAGTAGGCAAGTTTTGCTATAAAAAAACTCAGGGGGAAGAAAAAGTCACATAAAGCTGTGAGACTTTTGAGTAAAATAAAAGACTGAATCGAAACTGTTAGGTGATTTGATAGGCAGTGTCTCAGGTCCCCTGGCTGCCATCTGGATGAGCACAAATCAGTAAGATTTGTTTTGGTGATAAAGGCAGGAGAATTTGGATCAAATTCATTGTTGAGGATATCGCTTACTATTGATTCAACAATGATAATTTTGTTGGTCCTAAACTATAGAGATAAGAAAAAGATATTAAAAGACCCAGCAGGTGTAACAGGATGATTAGGATGACTACCATGGGGCTGAAGGGTAAAGGCATTTGCGAGAAATTCTATGATGGTAGTAAGATATTTCAGGTTTCTTCAATTCAGACACCAAAACATTTGCAGCACCATGTACAGCATTTGGAAAACCTTTACTCAGGGCAGAGAGCCGAGACCTGCACTGGTCAGAAGACATGGGAACTGGCAAATGTGCATGGATGTACTGTCAGGAAGCCCAAGAACATGGGCAGTCGAACTGAAGAAGAACAGCAAACAAAAGAGTAAGAGCTATACATTGTGCCCAGATAGTAAGCAGAACAATAAAAAGAAGTTTTGAGCCATCTCAGAAATGAAGCTCATCTCGAGCTTTCTAGAGGATTGAAGCGTGCCAAAAGCATGTGTGGTTATGAAATAATGACTGATAAGCAGGTAAAAGGATAGCAAAACTAATCCAGACACTTCCTTGTGATAAAACGATTGAACTTTGTCACTGAAACTTGTAGGTGTCTTCAGAGTCAGACATTAAAAGGAGATTAAAAGTATTCTTTGCCAGGGCAATGTGTGCATTGTAATTACTGGTTTACATTCCCAGATCCTCAAGCACTATTAACCCCAGTGTTCCTTGGGTCATGACACTTTCAGATGCTTCCTTTCTGCATCCTATTCAAAACTGAACTGACTCACTGGACAGTCTGATCTGAGAGAAGGAATTCTTCCTTGTCTCCCTGGTCGTTTGACTCACTAGTGAGAATTTTTGGTTTTCTCTCTTCTGTACCTTTTCTTGGATCATTAGAGAGGAAGTTTAACAAAACCTGATTGGTGCAGGGCTGATCCAGGCAGCTCTTCCATTGCACTGTCTATATGGATCACTACAGATTATATCACAGGAGCATGCACTGGATAGTTTTGGGGAGCCTTTCCAACTCCTGCTGTAATTGGACTGTGGAGCAAGTGTTTTCTAGGCTGAGCCAGGGAAGGTGTAAATAGCTTGATGTTGTGTTGTACATTTTCTAGTAAAAAGAACAACCTGTCTGTCATTAAGTAAGTACTAGAAGCCAAATTATCCAACCCACTGACTACATTCTACAGAGTAAATCTGTATTATGGCCAACAGGATGTAGAAACACCAGGCTTTGCTTGCCTTTGTAGAGCAGTCAGCCAACAGCTGTTAAATTCTAATTACACTGTTCAGATGACAAGAGTGTTATTTCTGCAGAATCATTAAAAAAACTGACCCTTAAAAGTGTAATAGCTCAGTGCCAGGAAATTCCCCCAGTAAAATGTACTGGATATGCCTACCACAGCCTGGCAAGAGTTTTTGATGATAGCTGCCCAACCACAGGCAGTGTTACAAGGTTATGTTCCTCTAGATTAGAAACTCCTGGGAAAGCAAAAAAAGCTGCCTTGGCTCACCAGTAGTTATCACTGTCTTGCCATCTTTCTTATGGAACTTGAGCAGTTTACCAACTTTTCTTCTCAGATTGTAGTTTTGGCCATCTTTAGTCATGTGAGACTTTTTTAATTTTAATTTTAAAACTGTCAGGAGCACTTAAAAGCACTTATTCATTCACTTACCTTCAGGTACTTCAGCTTACAAAGCAAAGTGTACAGGCAGTCACTTAAAGGATTCTTTTCTCTTTGAACTGTCTTGTACTCACTTTCCAAAGCATATGCATGTCCCAAGAGCTCATCACCCCACATAATTTAATAATCTCTAGTAAGCAGCTCTTCTTTCTGCTCCCTGAAATGCCATGAATTATGCAAATCTGACCAGAATAAGATAGATTTTTCATATAATCTTACTGATTCTTCCAAATCCATCTAAATATCTCCATTATTTTAAACATAACTTCATTTTCACTTGTTTTTATCATCTACTAGAATTCTATGTAAGCTCAAAAATCAGAAATTAGGATTTTTTTTAACAAAACTGAGCTAATTACACAACCTTGCTATAAGAGTGCTAGTGGAGCATCAGCCCATTGTACTCCCTTAATGAGCCTCACTTTGGCTTTGATTAGCATCCTGTGTCCTTTAATATCATGTTCACATGCACCAGTCAACTTTCTCTTTTCATCCTTATTTGCTGTTTCACATAGACCAGAATGTGCAATGTATGAAATCAGTGATTGCTTTGTCTCCTTTTAGACTCAAAAGTGTCCCCAGCTGATTGCCAGGTGCACTGAGTTACCAAGGATAAATCTATAGTTTTACTAATAAAGAACCTTCATTTAAAAAGGCATCTTGACATTACCTGGGTTTGGGGTGGGGAGAGACAATAATGTGCCTTTTATGTGTTCTGAGATAATTTGCAACAAAATTAGAGAAGTTGTTGAATAATGCCCCCGATGCTTTGAAGGTGTGGAGTTACTGTGATGCTTATGCAATTTAAAATTTAGGTGTAGGCGCTAGGAAGGGAGAAAAGCAGCTTCCAACCCTGTCCCTTCAAAGGGCTTAATTGCTCATTAGGAATAACCATGGCAACAGTTACCATGCCCCATTAATCCATCACACAAGTGGCCAGCACCAGCTGCTTCACGTTAAGGCAGGAGAGGACCCTGCAAGAGTCTGTATTCCCCTTGCTGAAAATCCTTCTTTCTTCAAAAATCTGTCCAATGCACACCAAATTGGTGGGCTATCAGTATTTCAGAGCATTGCATTCCCCAAGTTCCCCATGTCCTGTTAACATGAAAACCCATGTTACCATTAAGAAAATTAACAATATTGTTAAATGCACTAAATAAATTTTCTCATCTGCTCCTATTTACCATTTGTTAATGTTTGTATATTTTTGTACAGGGTTCATTACTGTTTTTACAACAGAAGTGCTTTTTCTATTACACTGAACATGTAAAAACTCAGTGTGAATTAGAAAATCTTCATTTCTAGAAGTCTCTGGTATTTTACACAGAGAGGGAATGAAAGCTGAAGCTGCTGAACTGTCCTTAAACTGTGTGTATTGGGAACACAATGATACAAACTCCAACTTCTTAAAACAAGATTTATTGGCACAAACATACATGTTACAAATGTCTACGATACTCTTGGAAAATATGTTCACCACTTCAAAAAAATCACTGTTCACAGAAAAAGTACAGTAATATCAAACTTTGTAAGTCATCACAATTTCAGCATCAAAATACATGCATTTTATCATTTATAAATGAAAATCCACTGACCTCCAGGTAAAGCACTTAAAGAAATGTCCTGGTCTCCACCGTTATTTTTTCCTCTCCAGATACTTCCAATAAGGTGCAAATGAGTTGTTTTCTGTAGAGGCACAAATCACAGCTCCTTGCTCAGTACAGCTGAGTCTATGAGGTGAGAGATGCTGTTCTCAGCACAGACGTTCAGCTCCTTTCTGAGTGTCTTACTACAGAGCTTAACACCACTGTGTGGCCTTTAAAAGAATGCAACTAGAGATTTGGTCTGGAGTTTGGGCTTTTAAAAGGGCAACTGAAAACTTATTTCTGATTGTTCCCATTACAGGAAGTAAAGCTTGATGAATCACTAGGAAAGAGAAGAAAGGTTTTTATTTTGCAGTGCCATTCCATCAGCATTTGAAACAGGTGGCATTGCCAAGGATACATGCGAGGAGAAATAGCAACCTCAGTAATTCCTCTTCTTTCCTTGGTGCCAGTCTAGTAACTTAGCAGCCACTCAAGATTTTGTCCCTGACCTCAGACAGCACAGAACAAGACTTCAGCAGATGTCCTGACTCTGATTCTATGCCTATTCGGTGTCAGAGAAGCAGGCTTCACATGCACACACAGAGAATGCACTGATGTCCTCAGCATGATCGTATCTGCCTTAGTCCAATGGCAACAAGAAAGAAAGAAAATTGCTTGATGTCAGTGGAAGTTCTTTGAAAAAAGGGGTGTTGCACTTAATTCCACTAGATCTGGAATTTGATTCCAATCAGATCAGTGCACAACAGAACAAAAAGGCAAAATCATAAACCACATGCACTTATAAAGGTGTTTCCTGCACTTTTATCAGTCTCAGTAGAACATACCCAATGATGGAATTTGTTGTGGAGCCATAGGCCTTGGAGATTTTCAAATCTCATTGAGACAAAACCCATGGAACCTACCCCAACCTCAAAGGCAGCCTTGCCTCGAGCAGGACATCGGACCAGGCAACCCCAATGGTCCTTTTCTCCCTAATTTTTTATCATTCAAAGAAAAGGCTTTTCCTCTTCTGAATTAGAACACGGCACAGATTCCATGCCAGGCCTGGGTTTAGCAAGGACAAATGAGGGTTTTTTGTTGTGTTAAACAGTAAACAGACATTGACTGTACGCTTAGGCACATGTTGAAGTCACTTCCAGACCTGGGCACGCCTTGCTCCTCACTCCAGGCTGGTGAGTTTGAGACACTGCAGTGCTGAACTGATTACACAAACACCTCCAGAGGCTGCTCTTCTCTTCTCTGCTAACACTCAAGCATAAGTCATTAAGGAAAATACTAATTAGCTGGCTATGAACTCATTTCCTGCAATGAGCATAACAAGCTTATAATAAGAGTTCATATATTGGTACTTAGAGGACTTTCTATCCTGCAAATCAAACTAAGGTTGCCCACAGTAGACAGTGGTTGTTTCATCTCTTTCCTACTTGGAAGGAGAACAGCTCACCCAAATGGCAAATGCCTGTCTACATATACAAGGAGTTTCTTTGGAAAGGGAAAGGAAAAAAGAATAGAAGTTGTCAAATAAAACTAACCTCTACACAGTTGGTGCATCCCCCTCAGAATGTATTTTTGCAACAGACAAAGCATGTTTTTTAAATCCTGCTCTTGAGTAGGAGATGCTAATTTCTAATCTTTCATAATCCTCATGTGAGTAATGTTTTACCACGTTTGTGGTTGGGGGAGGGAGGATGTTTCATTTACAAAAATAATTACGTTTTTCATGACAAGTAGTGGGCTATCTGTAACATTTTATTGTGCAGACCTGTGAGTGTGTCATAGCAATATTAGCATTTTATTGTCTGGGGAAAAAAGTAGATGGAACACAGACTGAAGTTAGCTTTTCTAATGAGAAAAAATATATATTCTTTCATCTATAGTTAAGCTTTGGAAACTAATTATTTGACTATTTTTATAGCTGCTAATTGCTTAAATAATACATAAATAAGTAATTGTTAGACTTTATACCGATAGTCTTTACCATACATTTCTACTTTTAATCAGCATATTTTTTCCTTTTGGATTGCATGAAAGGCTGAACTTGCATTATTTAGTAGCTTGCTAGTGGCATGGTAGTCATTCCAATCACTGAATTTTCAGTTCCAGCTAAGGTTACTTCCATTAATAAAGAAATTTTAGCAAACTTTCAGATCAATACTATAAATATTAATAGCTAAACTTCTGAAAAAAATGCATTGTGCATCTATGAATTTGTAGGTCCATTATATGCACTATCTCAATCCTTGATCTTACAAAGAAAATAATTGCAGCTGCCATTATTTAGTTTTACTTTAAACAAACCTGCAATGTATCAGCAGTAGAAACTGATTAAATTCTTTTAAACCTTTCCTCACAAAAAGCTCAGACCACTGCTATGTATTCACATATACATTACAGGAAGGTAATGGATTCAATAAAGGGTTTTTTATCCTCCCCTTAGACCATTTACAGGTGGACCAGCACAGGAACTGGAAAGAATCAAGAATAACCAAAATAATCACACTATGTCAGAAAGATTCCATTACTGAGTCCAAACTGCTCTAGGACAAAGTGGACATTCAAGCTGGATCTTTACTGCCCCAATCATTCTGAAATCCTAATTTGACTGAAGTCCTTGACCACTGCTGCAGTTGCCAGCAGCCCCATACCTGGGGCTAGAACACCCCAAAAGGTGCTCTCTGCAAAGAATGCTGCACCATCCTTCCTGTATCCATCTCCTGCATTTTCCAGAAAAACACTACCATCTGTCATAGTTCGTTGTAAGTATTTGAATTTGATAGAAAAGCACTGCTTAATTTTAATATAGAAAGGGTTCTCTTAGGTAGAGACACTTAAAAAAAGGATTTTACTGAATGTTAGCAATATTTCACTTGCACCATTTCCCAATTTACAATATTGTGATTATCAGAATAACCTTATTTAGTGTTTCTTCTCTTTTCAACAAAATTAATGAAATCACTGTTGTAAGAACTGTTAAATAAATTTGATTAAATTTCCAGTGTTACAATTTAAGGTAGTATAGTAAAAATGCTGTTGTTTAGTCTTATTTTGTATCCCATAATTTTGAAGCAAATGGAGACCCAGGAGCCATGTTCTGCTGAGCAGAGAGGGGAGGTTTGAGGAGAGCTGGATGTTGTGGGAGGAGGTTCTGCTTCAGCCAAGCCCCACCTGAGCATGGGCTGAGAGCAACAGTGACAGCGTGGCACAAGGCAGCGAGTCAGCCCAGAGGGCAGAACAGCCCCAAAATTCTGTGCTACAAATACACTACACTCCAAAACCACAATGGCTTTCTAAGAGAACAGAAAGGGACTTGAAGAATAATGGATAAGCCAGACACTGTGAGAAGAGCTAAAGAATAGAGAAGGTTTTTTCATAATTGTCTTTGTTGATCTCTATGAGATTTTCTCTTTGAGAACAAGTACTTTGCCCTTTTAAACTTATAGTACATGGCTTCTTTGGTTGAATAGAGTGTTACGTGCAAACCACGAGGCTGTATTCATGTTTTGAAGAGGTGCAGGTTCTGGTTTTTGCTTTGGAGAGTTAGCAGATGTGATACACTCATGACAGAATGAGGTTACTGCAGGAGTGACTCATTGTTGAATAATCAAGTGTTTACTCCACCAAAACTGCATGCAACCAGACTGCCACAGTTTTTCTGCTTTATTCTAAGATGTAGCTTTTAAATGTCAGTGCACCAGGAAGGAAGGTAAACTCCTTGGGTGGCTCAGATCTCTTTTTATGCATGTGTTTAAAGGCAGAGAGCCTTAGGGTTCTCAATGGAGAAGAAAAACTACTGAGCACATCAACTGAGACACACATTAATCAACTGAGGAAGAGAAATTAACTGAAGAGGAAAACAAAATCCTTTCCTGAAGCATTTCTGAAGTAGACCACATGGAGAAAGAACAACTGGTGTGAGGTTCTGGTTTGGTTGTTTCATATATCCCAATCTAGTATCTCTCCTAACAATAATGTTACCATTTGAGAACTTTTCAGCCAGTAATTTCTCTAGCTACAATTCATTTTTTTCAAACTACATTCTTCAGCCTTTTGAATTTGCTTTTAAAGCAGCTAATTAGAGGATGCTTGTGCTTTCTCTGGCTCAAATGTATCTTGTCCAGCAACAGGGTCCTAAATCAGGTGAGGAAGAACTGGCTGGAAGAGCATCTGAATCTTCTGACAAGATACAGGGCCCAAAGTTCATTATCTGTTACAGGTCTAAAGTTCAGGTCAGGATGCAAATCCAGATCAAAGAGACTTTGAGGCCTTTCTCTAATACTCACTGTGTACATTGGGAGGGAGCCCAGTGCCTTATAAGGCTGCTGGTTCAGCCCTCTTCCCTGTTTAAAGGGCAGGAGGAGCAGGGCTGAGAGGTAAATCCGGGATCATACCCAAGTGCTGCCTAGATTATTTGTGAAGGTCTCATACCAACATGCAATCAAGGTGCTCTTTTAAAAAAAAATAATAGATCATGCATATTCCCTCTGTGTGGATAACCTCCCACAGAATAGAAAAAAAATCACTCTGTGAAAGAATGAAAGAGTTGAGATAGAGCTTCTAAAAGTTCCTCAAGTTTGAGTCTCCCACGGTCGATGCCATTCTAAACAGCAGACATCACCATTTTGCAGGTATGCTCTAATATTGATGTCAAGTAAAGATCTTGGTCTTAAGAGCTAAAATCCATTGTATTCAGACAAGACGTACTGCAGCTGCTCATAAAATTAAAGTTAGGTGAAGCCTTGTCACAGGAGCAGTGACAGAACATGTGGAATTTTAAAAGGTCTTGCTACTCAGACAAAAGCATAACAGATGAGGCTGTTCTAATAAATTCCTTGCACAGCCAATAATGTCCTGCTCTTCTGTCATTGAGTGTTTAAATCACTTATTGCAGATCACTATATAAAAAGAAAAAAAGCCAAATATTTTACTTGCCTGAACTGCTCCCGAGGCTAACATCATGCAGGTTCCAACTGAATGAAAGTGCTCATAAGTCCAACTGACTATATTTCTAAATCACCCCTTATCTTCCAGACCCGAGGTTACATTCAGAATCCTTATCAGAGTCTCTCATCCTCCTTCTGGATGGGATGGATGGTATTGGATTAGGTTCCACTCTGTTGGATTGACTGTGCTCTTATGTAATGCTGTCAAGTGAAAATCAGGTCAAGTACCTCGTTAGGGCTTCCACACTAAGTTTTCCTGCCAAATTATGTGCAACACTGTTTTGGGGTTTAAAGCCACATGTGTGTTTTGGGTTATAAACATCTGTGGTTTTGGGTTTAAAGCCACATCTGTGTCACTGCAACATGAGCTGAATTGGAGAGAAAGTGTACCTCAATAGCCTGTTGATAGTGGGTGCAAGCAACACTTGTTCAAGCTCAGAAGCTGATGTAGGATCATTGACAAATCACTGAGAAGCCAAGCAGCAGCCATGGTACAGGCACTGAGCAGCTGTTAACCCCTTCCTTTCAGCTGTGCTGTGTGTGAAGGGCATTTCCTGCTGCATAGCCTCTGGGATGTGCTCCAGAAAGCAGAGGATGAGATTCTGGTAAGGATGGAATATGCAGGTCTCAAACAATAACTAGTTCTGGATAAAGCTATCAGAAGCATTGCTTCCAGCCAGAAGAGGCCTCAGTTGGTCCCCAAGGTGGCAGTCAGAAAGCAATGGCCCTGCAATCCCCTGAGGGTTTGCCAGGGGGCCGCTAAAAGGAAACCCTTTTGTGAGGTTTGACCAGCCCAGGCAGTATCACTGGCACACAGTAGGAGCTGAAATTCTAATTGGTGCTGACTGAACAAGAATGACTTAAGGATTTCATGGAAAATTCACAGGCAGGCAGTTGTAACTGCACGGACATTTCAAATGTAGAAGAGCAAGTGGACAGCAATCAATCCTGGCTCCAACACAAATGAGATTTCCAACTGTTTCTATATAGATTGTGCTCTGCACCAGCCTGCATGGATGTGAGAGATGCTGTTGCACAATCTGTGACCCTGAACAGCCCTCCATTACCATATTCTCCTTGCTGAAGGTTTAACCCTCTGCAAGAGCAGCTGAGCTCTGTGCATCAGGGCAAGACATATTTGTTCATACTCCCTGGGCAGAATTAGAAAGATTACATGGCTTATCTCACCAACTACAACCAACCACCACAGCACAAATAGTAGCAAACATTGAGCATTCAAGAGCACACTGTGGGCCAATAACTTTGAAAAGTTAAACACATTAATTTACCATACTTCACCACCACACAGGAGGAAATAGTCAGGAGGAAACATTCTACAACCCACTAGAAGGCAGGTTCCTTAACTCTTCCTTGCAAATTCTCACATTTAGCAGTCATCCCCATTAGTTACAATTTTCAGAGAGAATGGGTCCACATTCCACAGAGAACAGTTTCTATTCTCCAGTCTCACCTAAAGGTGAGATTTGATTTTGAGTATTAACTTGCTTGAACTACATTAGCTGGGAGAATGTGAGCTTTGCATCCTTGTAGCACTTCCACTGCAGTTACATTTGGGAGCTTTGTGTGTTTGTAGCTAGAGGATTCAAACTCTTCAATGTGTATTTGCACTCCTATCAGCTGAGTATCAGTTCAGCCTCCCCGAGGAGAAGGAGCATCTGTATTAAGGCTCAGTATCAGCATTTCACCTTCCTGATTGCACCACCTCCAGCAAAAGCTATCTTCATCTCACGAGTCTCTTCAGCAGAGAAGCCCTGTGAGGACACCACGCTCAGCATGGGTGTGGGTGGCAGGGTCCCACTCTCAGCAGATAATTCCTTCTATCAGATATCTAGCTACCTTAGCAGTTTAAAAAGGCTCCTGAAGTTGAATGGCTCATTCCTCTCCCAGTGAAAGTTCATTTATACGCAGCCTTCAGCTGTGTCCTTTCATGGAGTCAGGCCTTTCATCCCTGCTACGTTTTTGTCCAGCCCAGGAAGATTTCTGAATTGTTTGTGTTCTCACCCAGTGAAGGACTGAAATGATCAGGGAATACCAGGGAGTCCACTACCACATTAGTAACTTTGAATATTCAGCTTCATTAAGACTGGGCCACTTAGGACTTAATGACCTGAAGTAGTACACGTGACTATAAAGTGATAAATATTTGGGGAAAAATGTAACTGGAACCTTTCAATTGATCATTACTTTTTCTCTCTGCAAAATTCTACTTTAGCACAATTTATATATAGGTTCACAGCATCAAACTGGTCAGGCTCTCAATTTTTTTTAATCTCAAACCATATCAAGAGAGATAGTCCACAGTGGGAATATTTACACTACTATTGTCACTGTTTCATTTCCCTAGATGAATTGCAGACAAAAAAACCCAACCCAGCAAATTATTATTTTTTAAATTCTATGAATTCTTTTTAGAAATTTTGAAGGAGTTATCCTAAAAAGTCCCTTTTCTGAATTTCCTGGCTCAAAATTTGATTAATTTTGGTTAAGGATGATTAAACTATTCACTGTTTTTAAAAGAAAAACAAGAAATTCACAAGAACATAAAGAACTTTCTCTCAAGCCAGAATATGTAATTTCTTATAATTACATCAAATGTTAGTTTAAATTAATTGAGTATAATAGGTATCTCAGCTGAGCACTTTACAAAGATGACAGTACGGTTTAGGAACTATCCACATGCACAAATTAAAATATATTTTTTAAAGCCTATTAACACCACTACTTTGAACAGTGTTTCTGTTCCTTCCTCTTCTCCAGGAAAGCTTTGCTAGGCACCCTTCCCTTTCTCAGCCTCTCCCCACTGTTTGCCCCACCTTCTCCCTTATTTTTGAACCATCCTGGCAGTAGGGACCATTTCTGCAAACTGCAGAGGCAGCTTCCTCCACAGAGCTGGGCAGCCACAGACATCACCAATGCTGCCCACGGGATTCAGGTCAGGGCCTAATTACTGGGGATTGGCATCCAAGAGATGTCCCATGAAACCTGACAAAGGGTGCCTTGAGTTTTCAGCAAGAGACCGTACCTGAGTCATTTGTGATGCTTGTATTACCACTTCTGCATTTCACTTGGCTTTTTCAGGACTGTCCAAGCCACTTTTTGGCTGTCACACAGGATTTTTTTCCTTTCTGACTTTCATATTGAGGCCATCTTGGTTGTTCAGAACACCATGAGGTGTTTTCCATAAGGAAAAAAATTAAATCCATAAAAGATGACAAACCAGTCCTCATTTATTTTCTGTGGACAGTGTGTTTTAGCCTTGGATTCTACATCTAATCTCAAAGAAATCTGTGTTTGATTGGCTAAATTGAAATATGATATCTTACATGAATACTTACAAGTATCACTCTCTTCACTGGGAGTAACAGATACATCTGACAATGGATTTTGCCATCCAACTTTAGGAGCTTTAGGAGAATTTTGGTCCTAATGTTTGCTGCAACATTAGATGTGGGTCCAATCCACCCAGCAGTGTCCCTTTAAAGAGGAGCTTCCCCAAAGCTGCATTCTCTGATTCTGAGATGTTTTAGGATGCTTTTCATATACTACAGTTTCTGAAGGTCAGTGCATACACATCTTTAAACACAGTGATTAGACAGTGTATGGAACTACTTGGCAGTATTTAGCTGGTACAGTTTCTTGTGGAAACAACAGAATTCCAAAATACACCACACTGAATGCTTATGGGTTATTACAAGCAAAAATCCCAAGACACCGGGAATTAAAAAGCGGAGTTCAACAAAGGAACACTGATATCGTCGGTTGATATGAACAAAGTTGTGCCAAGTCTTCCTTCTCTGCTTTTTCAAGTGGAGAAATAAACTGGGAAATGAAGCAGAAGGAAAGAAAGATTAAAAAAAGGACAAAAAACGGGAGTTATTACAGAGTTACTCTTGTGCTTTATCTTACAGCAGTGAAGGGAGGTTGCAGACAGGTGGGGTCGGTCTCTTCCAGCGGGCAGCACTGACAGAACAAGAGGACACAGTCTCAAGCTACGTCAGGGAAGGTATAGGTTGGATATTAGGAAAGAATTTTTCACTGAAAGAATAATAAAGTACTGGAACTGTCTTCCCAGGGAGGTGGTGGAATCACCTTCTCTGGATGTGTTTAAAAAAAGACTGGACATGGCACTTGGTGCTCTAGTCTAGTTGAGGTGTTAGGGCATAGGTTGGACTTGATGATCTTAGAGGTCTCTTCCAACCTCATTATTCTGTGATTCTGTGATTCTGTGTGGGATCAGAGGACTGCAAACATCTTTAGCACCTCTTAGCTGAAGGAGCGTGACGTGTCTGGCACGCAGTATTCCTTCCACAGGGATGCTCCTCCTGTGTCCAAGGGAATTTGGGGGGGAAGCTGGAGTAGAAAGCAGGGGAGACTGTGGCTCACAAGGCAGAAAGGGCAAGGACTGAAGTGATACTAGCTGCTGTCCCCAGCCCCAGCAAAGCCGTGTGCTGTACTGCACCCTCCTGCAGGCAGCTCGGGCCATTCAGCGCCATGGCTGCTGCGAGGAATGGCTCAGTTTGTCTGCACCTACAGCCACCCCCATGGAGGGGACAGCCTTGTTCCCACTCAACTCAGACTGGAAAAGCCATGCAGGCCTTGTCTAACAGCACGTGGATGCTTGATGTCTATAGGATTTAAACATATACTTGAGAGCTACTGTAAATAAACATAGCATTGAGTTAAATACACAAGGTCCTTCCTGGAGCTGCAACTTTTAGGCACTTATCACAGAGGAATCAATTTGAAAAATAATTTGAACAACAGGTACACTCAAATCTCACTGACCTGATCTCACTGTGGTGAGCCAAGGCCTGGGTTGAACAATAGGACACTCAAGGCTATAATTAAATACCCTAAACTCAACCTAACCCACATCAAGCCTGCACTTTTTTTTTTTTAACTTAACAGGACAGGCATTCAACATTTTAAACTAGGAGTGAAGCAATAGTCTTACTTAGGTATGTTTCAGCCTAAACTTCCATGAAGGAGATGGACCACTTTTTACTTTTTTATCTTGACCACTTTTTACTTTCTTGTTAAGACTCAGATAATGCTCAATGAGGAATATATACCCAGCAATTAGTTCAATGGCTGCACATCTTTTGTCTGGTTGCTGCACAAGGGCTAGTCTTTCAATTGAGTACCCAGTTAATATAGTTAATTAATATCTAACCATTTCCCATTCTTGCTGTATCAGTGTTACGAAACCCTGGAATTATTCTGGGTCACTCTGATGCCAGCATTCATCAGACTAACAAACTGTCACATGTATCTCATTCCTTTTAGTCATGTTTACAGGTGATCCTGTAGCTTTCTTTACAGGAACAACAGAGGAAAACAAACATGCTGAGTATCAGGCATGTAACTCGAGAGCTGGGAATTAACTCACATCCACAGTCTGGCCTTCTGGTGAATCTCTTCTGGGTTACTACCTGCATTGTGTATCTGAAGAAATCTCCCTTTTAGGAGCTAATGCCATATTACAGTTATGTCACCTAACAGCTGTTGCTAACACAGGGTTACATAAATGAAATGTTCAGTTCCTGTCATTACAAGGCCCCTGAGTCCCAAGCAGCATGACTGCTATTATTCATTCATAGCTAACTTCCCCACAACAACGGCGTGGAACGAGATGATCTTTTGAGAAAAGAAGTCAGTGAGACTTTGGGCCATCTTTAACAACATTTGGGCATTTGAGGTGCACAAGGATCTTCGGAAACACTGACATCTCAAATTCTAGCTGATATGGCAGAAACCAGGCACCTACACGCTTCTAAAAAATTCACCAGATGCCTGTTTGCCTGTGTGCCTTCACCCTCTTTTTGTAGGCATGAGGTATTTCAAGAATTACTGTTCTTAGTAGAAAACACCAGGACTGTGACAGTCATCATAATGAAAGGAAGATCTCTGAGACTGCATAGAAATTTATTTAAAACATAAAAAGGGAGAGCTTTTAATCCTAGGGAAAGTTATGTAACATGCTAATGTAAAAACCATTAAATGTCAACAAATTCTGCCAATATGTGTTCAGGGAGTTTGCAGTAATTCTCGCTATGAAAGCATAACACTGGAAGGGAAATTTCACAAATTCATCAGTTTAAATATTTTATATCCATTTTTTCATTGCTTTGTTTTTTAAAGTATCTGAAATTCTTAAGTCACAAGCTATTGAGATCATTAATAAAAGATAAAATGAATTACTCACTTATAATTATAATGAGAATGACTGCGCATACTACACCGAGGATGATCATCATCTATAAAAAGAAAGTTATAAGAAAGAAAAAGAGAAAAATCAGGTTTTCAGATGAAAGACATTAACCCCTCATTTTCTTTTTCTTTTACTTAGTGACTCATTCCTCATACTTTTAACTCTTGTAAAGACTTTACTGCAACAGACTTGCTAAGGTCCCATACTTAGTGTTGGTTTTAAAATCGACAATGGACAGAGCCTCTTGTCAAAGCTGGCCAGTTTGTCAGGTAAAGATTCTGTGACCAACCTCAACCATTCCCAGCAGCAAAGAAAAACTCATTTTCCAAAGTAAAACAGCTCCCAGTGGCAGGTTCACACGTGGCCAGGTCCCACTTTACACAGAATCACCTCAGCCCTTCTCGCCACACTCCTGCGGTCAGTGAAGAGGCAGCTGGAGCTGCCCAAAGCCCAGCAGCTGTTTAGGGAGCCCATGCTAGCCAGGACAGCTGCCAGCAGGTTCTCCTGGTAACAGCTCAGTGCAAAGCAGGAGCCTTCTCCCCCAGGAGCAGGAGAGAAGCTGTGCAGCTGTGCACAGCCCACAGCAGCAGGGAGCTGCCTCTGAGCCCCCCTGAGACTCCCTGGAAGCTGATGAGCCCTCCGGGGACGCTGCAGTCCAGTCGCCACTATTACCCCAGTAAGCAGAAAGAATGAAAAACAGCAAATGTGGGCATGTTGAATCAAGGCTTTCATTCCTCCTAACATGAGGACAGAGCCAGCCATTGGCTTGCAGCAAATTCTTTTTAGATTTCTTCCCTCTCTTTCCAGAGTTTGGGAGCCAGAAGGACGGGGGATTGTTTGTCAGGAGAAAGCAGGAAGGGACACTGAGGAAAGGAGAATGAGGGCAGGTTTGAAGTTCTAGTGTAGTGCAGGTCGCTGTGGTGACTGCAGTCACATGGGTGAACCTAACTCAAAATCTGTGCTTGTAGCTCCCAAAAGCCCTGCTTCCTGCACTTCTAGACATATCAGTTGGGCACCAGCTAAAAGAGGCCCAGAGGACCTGCTTTGTTGAATTTCTAATGTAGATCCTTTTCTTTCTGGAGTGTTTTTACATGTAGTTTACCCAGAATATTTTGTCTTGCTTTAAATTTCATAGCACTGTGGGTTGAATAGACAAAGCAGACAACAGGCTAGTGAGGGACACATGTGGGATTCTCCCTTGGGAACAGCTGGTTTTATTTGGGTGGACATAAGTAGTCAGCAGGAACGTTGGTATTGAGAAATGGAAATGAAGATGAACTTTTGGCAGTGTTCATGGTGGTGGTGCATGAGTAGGAAGTAGGAAAGACAAGTCTTAGAAGAGTAAGAGGAGATGAAGTTTCTGAGTCTAAAATCCACAAGTGCTGGAGAAGGTCTGAAAAAGCAAAGGACAGTGAGGCTCCCTCTGCTCTGGGGAAAGGATTAGACTTTGGAGACAGCAGAGAAGGCATCTGGATGATCAAAGCCCTGCTCTATCCTAACTAGCCCCTCTTCATAAGAGACTGTAATTTTCTCCCTTCTCACAGAAGTTTGTGGAACTCAGTTTTGGGTACTCTTTATGGTTTAACATCCTGATAAAAAAGTCAAATCGATGACCCCCACAAGGAAAAAGCTTCTTTTCTCCCGTTGTTAGAATTCACTGCACCTGATCAGGTTTTGTGGTTCCCACAGAGAACTGACACAAATTGACACGGAATGCTTTCCCATTCTTATTTGAAGGCACTGGGGAAGCATCAAAAATTGTATCTACATTTTCTATACTGCAGAAATTATGGGTTCTGGTAAAGATCAAAGTTGCTTGACTTCTGGAGCCTCGAGGTCAAGGCACCTCTTTTCACCTTGACGAGAAGAGATGACTCAGAGGTGGCATCCTGCAGGCAAAGTCCCACTAAATGCAAGAGAAAGCAATTTCTGCCATGAAGTGATTCAGAACAAGGATTTATATTCCTTACCTTGCAATTTTTCCACCAGTATTTCCTCTTCAGTTTGGCTGCACTAGTCTCAAACTGTGAGGCACCCGCTTGCAATGCATCTGCCCGGTTGTCAAGCTCCGACAGCTTCTGGTCCCTTTCCAGCACCTTGTCCACGTTCATCCTCATGATGTCCACCACCTATGAAGGCACAGACACGGCTGAGACTCCTCCCACAGGAAAGCTGAGGGGCACCCATCTGGTCACACCCTGGAATGTCACACCTCATCCTAAACCCAGCTGTGGGACATGGAAAAACAGAAACTTCCACAGACACAGGAGGGTTTGCTTTGCAGCCTTGGGAGAAGCTTGGATTGATGTAAAAAGAAAGTACACAGACAGAAAAACCATAAACTTATGTTTCTATAGTGGTAAGTAAGAATATGCCTTAAGAAAGTGAGAAACTGCATTGATAAGATGGTGAAGGGTTTATAATGTAGGGGTGTAATTGGATAGAGTAGCTGAGAGTTTAGATGTTATAATAGAAGTATTTGCGTATATGTGAGATAGGAGCCCATTGGGTAAAAGTACCCACAGTGCAGCAAATTAAGTAAAAGTGATAGGTTAGAAAAGCAAAATAAACCCTGTGGCAACTTTCCATTGGATCAGAAAGTTCTATATTGCCTTGTAACAAAGAACTTTTGATCACTTTGAGCTATGGTCAACCGCTTGCTCCCCTGAAATCTCACAGCCTCTGAGACCGATGTTTATCTGGGCAATAAATCATTCTTAGCCCCATATTAGTCTAAAAGCAGCAACAATAGTACCCAGCCTTTTGCCATATGGTGTGTGATGGCATCCCCAGGGCACTGCCTCAAAACCCCAGCCTGTGGAAACACCCTCAGTGAGCTACACTGTGCTGGATGCCCTTTGAGGTAGAAAACAGAGACATCATGAAACACCACAGTTAGTTTCATTAAAGTTTTTGACTTCTTTTATACAAAGACCTGATGAAGCTCTCTACAGCGTAATTGGATTGACATCACTAAGAACAAGCCATTATTTTCCTTGCATATTTCATACCTTCCTTACCTGAAGTAGAGAAACCAGACAGATAAAGGCCACTCTAAAGGGAACTGTATGCGTTTCTTTACCAAACAATTTTCTCATTCTGCAGATCTTTTGGGCAAGAAGACTTCTCAGCAATGATTTGAAGTCCTGCTTGGAAGTGGAGGAGGAGAACGTTTTACCTGAGCAAATTCAACCCAAAGAATAGCAGAGAGCTCAGGCTCATTGCATAGCCAGGATACAAGAGGCAAGGCCTGTTCATACATTTATTTTATACATTGAGTAAGGTGAAAATTCTCTTCTAACAAGCCAATAACTAAATGGAAATCCCGTAGAAAGTCACCACTAATGCATATGTCAGTGTCACAATCTCATTAAAGTTTTGTCCAATTTTTCTAGCAGTGAATGAGGCTGATGGTCTGTTAATTCTCATACTCTGTAATAAGGAATTCCATGTTATACGTATTTAATAAAATTTAACTATTACCTGCAAAAATCCAGAATTATTTAGAGGATACATTATTCAAATACAGTGAGAGGAAATTGGTAATGAAAGAATCTTTAACAGGACTGGCAAAAGGTCTCAAAAGATTTGTTTCACTTGTCTATCAAACCTAATCCAAATTTTCTTACTTGCTTTTCCAAACCAAAACCTTCCAAGCACTTAACTTCATATAAAACAATAATAATTTTTTTGAAGTACTGATTTCTCAGCTAGTATTTAGTTGAATTTTATCTTGGTACAATGACTTGTAGTGAAAATTATAAACTACTTGAAAATGCTGAAACAAAATACTATTTCCTACCCATTCTCTTAGTTTTTTGGGGGTTTGGTTGGGGATTTTTCTTTGCTCATTTGTGGGCTTTTTTGGTTTTTTTGGTTTTTTTTTCATTGGTTGAATTTTTGTTGTTGTGTTTTTATTTTGGGGTTTAGTTGGGTTGTTTTGTTTTGGATTTTTTTCTGTTGTTTTGTTTGGGGGGTTTTAGGTTTGCTTTTTTGTTTTGTTTGGTGTTTTTGTTTGTGGGTTTTTAATGGGTTTTGTTTGTTTGTTTTTGTGTTTAGTTTAGTTTGTTTGTTTGCTTGTTTTCCCAGAACTACTCACTGACTCTAACCTGGCTGCAGCGGGATTTGGCCAGGTGAGATTTCATTTTTGTCAAATCAATAAAGAAAAGATGTTTGCCCGGGCCTTAGCAATAAGGCGCAGGACGGCCGGAGGGATGGGGGCAGCGGGAGCGCGGAACGCCGGGGCGGGGCTCGCAGCCGCGGCCGTTCGGGAGCCCCGCGCCGGCCGGGCTCTGCCGCCACCGCCCGGCGAGCCGCGGGAGGGACGGGACACAAGGAGCCGCTTTGTATTTGTAAGTGTCCTTACGGTACTGATGCCTTAGGACTTCAGTTCTTCTATTTTTCAGCTCCTGTACTGCATTGGTGCATGGCTCTCTGCTCCATTCTCTGTCAGCAGCTGCTCTCCCTTTTATTCAGACACAATTCCTCTCCAAGCCTGAAACTCAAGAACACCCCACAGCCTCAGGCTCCAAAAAGTACAAACAAAAGTGAATTGGGGGAGAAAACTGGGGGTAAATGACTTCATTAGCTGAAGCTGTAATTGGAGAATTAACCCCTGATATGTAAATAGACCAAACTCTAAATTGTCTGAAAAACTGGTGCCCATTGTCCACCTTGGGTGCAGCCTCTGGGAGGCTTCGGCTGCCCAAGGTGCCTTCAATAGAGACCCACTTTAGTCTCTGAATAAAGTCCAGCCTCTGTTCTAGAAGCCACCCCAAGGCATCAGTACAACAATTCATCAAGGTGCAATATGCTAAATATGGTATGTGTGTGTGCACACACAGTAGACTGTGTATATAAATTTACAGACCTTGCAAATTAGCATATCTAATAAGGATGCCTCAGTGAGAGGCTTAAATGACTGATGTGACATCTGCTTATTCTAAAGTTTTCTCCCCTGAGATGGGCCCAATTTTAGTTTACAAGATATGTTTAGAGGGGACCTTGGTATCTCAAGAGAGCATAAGGCTTTCCAGTCCCCAGCTGTAAGGCTTTTAAGATGTTTTGCCTTCTGGCCTAGCAAAATACCATGACTATGTTAAGATATTAAGTTTTAAAAATTACAAATATGCATGTTAAGGGTATTGAGAATACATAAAAAGTAAATAAAAAGAAAAAGCGAAAAATAAATCATGGCATCACACACTGGATCCCTTGGTATTACAAACCAGTGTCACCCCAGAGACCTCAAAGTAATGGAAGTGCCAGTTTGCCTCCCTTGGCCATTCTTGCATTGTGATTTCCCTGCTAAAAAGGACCTGCTGACCATGTGCTATCAGCTCCAAACCTGTGAAAAATTCTTCACTGGAAGAGTGACTGGGCACTGGAATCATCTTCCTGGGGAGGTGGTGGAGTCACCATCCCTGGAGGTGTTTAACAAAGCCTCGACTTGGCACTGGGTGCCATGGTTTGGTTGATGTGGATGTGTTAGGGCATGGGTTAGATGATCTTAAAGCACTTTTCCAACCTAGATAATTCTGTGATCCTGTATCAACTGCAGCCTCTCTCTCAAATGGAAGGCAAAACCCCCAGGAATCCTGGATTTCACCAACATA
The DNA here is from genome assembly GCA_003676055.1 of Chloebia gouldiae. Classification (NCBI taxonomy): domain Eukaryota; kingdom Metazoa; phylum Chordata; class Aves; order Passeriformes; family Passeridae; genus Chloebia; species Chloebia gouldiae. The sequence continues at coordinate 1,761,630 of QUSF01000055.1, forward strand.
ACCCTCAAATTCAAGAACTACTCATTGTCTCCCCATACTGGGCAAGAGTAACTGCCAAAATTATGTAATGATCTCCACAAAAAGATTTATTTTCATGGGTCTGAGTGAATAGAGCCAGAATAAGACACAACGCAGGAGTTCACTATCCTCACTGATGCCATCTCTACTGATCTATTTGAAAAGCCTTATGTATCTGTCAGGCATCACTCACTTTAAGATAATAAAAAGCATTTTTTATTGTCTTTTAGGGACCGTTACTTTTGCTGCCATTCATATAAACAGTTGCAGGACCTCCATGATGAAACATGTTCAGGACAAGAAATTTATTTCATTATCCTGAACAAAGATAAAAGTTAAAATGTAACATTCCTTTCCCTACTGGAAGAGGAAATAAAGAAATAAAGAGAGAACCTAGTCTAGACACTTCTGCAGGCATTTCTGCAGCCAGGGGATGTTGTAAACACATCTGAGCACCAACAGTGTGGAGACCAGAAAGCCACTGTTCCAGATTTTCAACAAAGGAAAGCTTCTCAAAAAGACAAAGTCCATTCTGACAGGTGTATTTAACTCATCTTAAGAAATTCATTTGAGTTGGATATTTTGAGGTCTTCTCTACTATCTTTAAAGCATGCCCGAAGCTTTTGAAAATAAAGGTCTTAGGGCATGTAAGTACGTATTTTCTAATGTGTGTTTTATCAAATCGGCATTTAAGGATCACACAGGCTCTGCGCACTTCACCACAGACAGTAAGCAACAAGGTCCTTAGTCTTTGGAGGGGTTTAACAATATTCTTTCCTTAATACCCAGCACAGTAATGCACACAGGAGGTGTGTAAGGATGCCACAGCTGCCACTGTGCTCCTGGCAGGGACCACACCAGCAGTGCTGTGCTCACTGCTCCCATTCCCAGAGAGCTGGATGGACCCTGGCACTACAGCCAAGACAAGAGTTTAAGGATCCAAGCTGGAACAGGCACACGGTCCTCCAAGATCAAGAAAAGGAGTGGGGATTTGTTACAGATGCTGTTATGACATCATGTGTGGGTGCCTATCTTTTGGGAATAAATTGTGATGATTAATCAATTGAGCTCTTGCTAACGAACACCGCCCTCAGCAGCTCAATTCTGGTGGTTTTAATCTGTCTGGGAGAAGCTGATGGTCTTCTGTCTCTGTGAAACACTCTGAGAAATTAGCATCTAACCTTTAGGAGTGCTTACACTTACAAGAGTGCTTGTAAGTGCTTACACACTTACAAGAGCTGCTTCCACTATGAAATTTCCTCCTAACCAGACTGACTGTGAGGAATTCCTGAACTGGCAGCAATACCCACATTTAATCTGCAGAGCTGTTCCTGTGCAGGGATGTTTATATTCAGGATCTCTCTTTACTGTCTGCCTCCTCTGACAAATCTCATTTCCTGGACCCACTTCCTTCAGATGAGCAGGAGCTGCACAAGGGAGGAACCGAGCACAGCAGCTCCTTGTGCTGGAGCACTCACCTCGTCCACCTGGGCTTGTGTCTGCTGCAGCCTCTTGTTGCTGGACACGTTGGTAGCAGGAGGGGGCCCTGCAGCCCCTGCAGCCCCTGTGGGACCCTGGGCAGATGCTGGAACAGACCTAGGGCAAAAACAGAGAACCAAAGTGACCAAACCCATCTTTATTTGTTCATGACCCCTTTTCTGGAACTGGTAAAAAGTACCTATTTCTTCAAAGAACTTCTGAAGTTTCAAAGTACCTTCTTTTTCTTCAAAGGACTTTTCAATTGTTTTAACCTCTGTTTTTCCATTCCTGGATCACAGCCCTACTGCTCCATTCTGTGGGACAATACTATTTTCTGACCCAGAGACGGGGCAACTGAAAGGAATTTTAAACACTTTTATTCAATTTTCAGTCTCATGAGAAGGGTGAGACAATACAGATGTTATAACTCACACCATCACAATCAGAAGCCAACTATGTCCTAATTACAATATACTATAAGCGTTTCTTGGCCTTTCAGCCTTTGCCACACAATGCCGTAAATGTCTTGAAGTTAATTATCTAAAATTATCCCTCGTGGGTCCTACCACAATCCATCTTTCATAGTTCTATTTCTCTACAGCCTAGGCTTTTTTGTAAGGCCATCCTTTGAAACTTGTTTCTAGATCCATTTTTCTCTCAGCAATGTCTGTCCTATTCCATGGCATTTCTAAGTCAGAATTTCTTATCTCAAGGTTTGTATATAGAGGCATACTATGTGAGCCTTCAAACCCATCAAGTTTTGAAAATTTTCTACAAATCCATTTCCCACACCGTTCCCTCTCATACCACAATCAGTTTTTACACTATTCCTTGATGGGACTTTATCAAACTCTTCCACCTCCCTTGCTGCTTTTTTAAATGGCAAAGAACTCAGGTTATCTACCCTAAATTAGGCCAATGGCCAAACTGATCACTGGCCTGAGTAGCATGTCCCACTGTGTCCCACTAAGGAAACCCACGCTGCTCTGGTACTCTGCGTGAATGCAGTAGGAGATGGGCTGTGCTGAGTAAAGCACTGCCCTGCTCCTCCTGTTTGCACTTCACCAAGCAAAGATAAACAGAAGGAAACAAACCTAAACAGGAGGAAATCGCATCCATCACAAACAGAAGAGAGGAGAAAAAACAGAGGAGGAAGTGGGGGTGAGAACCGCACACAGCATGAAGTCAGTCATCTCTGGCACCAGCAATGCTGACCCTCCCCAGTCCTGGTCCCAAAATGCTCACCAGAGCAGCTTCAGCATATCCACACCCCTGGATGAGTACTGGCAGCACTGCTGTGAGCAGAGCCCTGACCCTCTGCACAGCAGCTCCTGACCTTCAACACTGTCTTTCTCCAGTCTGCTTGATAACAAAGGACAAAACAAAGCGTCCTGAAAATCCAACAACAGATCTGGGCTGGCTCAGAGTGTGAGTTTGTGCAGACAAATCACTCCACCAGTCTGAGCAGGGTCCCTGAGCCTCAGCCAGTCATCCCTCACACCCACACTCTACCCTGTGAAACCTCACCTCTTCTTCCAAGGGACCCCTCTCACTGCTCCCCACAGGGAAATCTTTCCTGAAGCTGCAGAGGAAATCCCTGAGCATGTGAACTGAAAAATATCACAAGTCCCACTCATGCATTACCAATGCCTTCCCACAGTGACAGACTGAGAGAACACTGTGTTTCTCTGTGAATCATTCCTTTCTACATCCCGGGCTCTGATTAATGCTGCTGGAATTACAGCCTCATTAATACACTGTCAAAATGCCTAGGGCACTGAAGTTAGCTCCCCAAAGGTGCCTTCAGCTGCAAAATTCAGTTTGACAGTATTGCCTGAGGGCTGTAATCCCTGTGGACAGCACTGACCCCTCGAAGCTGCCAGAGATGGAGCAGCTGTTTGCAGACCTGCAGCACTGCTGTGGCTCACACTTCACTCTTTACCTGGGGTGGGAGTGTCATTAGCAAGCTTGAGCTGAAAGTGCAGAAACTGAACCATCCCACTTGCTCATCCTTGAGGACCTCACGGCCACTACTAAAAACATGAAAAACAGAGGCTGCTGCCACCTGCCAGGGAAGCACTCCATCGATGGCCACAGGCCAGCATCCCAACAGGATTTATTTTGAGTTGTCACAAAGGATCAAAATCTGACTATAATGTACATCACACACAACACAAAACAAGATCTCCCTGGAGCATCAACAGCCTCAAAGGGAGATCCTGGTACAACAACAGAGCTAAAATTAAAATTGTAAAACTTCTTTGCAGTTAAGGAAGTAAATAAGCATTTTCCCAATCAACACAAGCAGATTTTTGTCTGTGGAAACACTGTGTCACTACTACAAACATCAAGAGAGTTCCTCTCTTGAGTTATGCACTGTTGGAATCCCAGAGACTACAGAAGAGGAGTATGTGAGAAGAGTTTTTCCCTGCCACATGTTTTGCTCTAAGCAGAGCTGATAAATTCAGTGATGCTCTTGGTCACAGCTACGAGATAACTCCAAATTTGGAGCTCTGCCATGCACCTTTTCTGCCTAGTAATTCTCATCTTTTTTTTTTTTTTTTTTTTGCAGCTCCCAAGCTGTCCTTAAAATGACTTGACATACAGCAGACACTTTCAAGTTTGTTCTCTTCCAGCATTCTTGTTGCCATCTAATTTGGTTTCAACTGCATTTTCTGGGGCTTCTCTGCTCCCTGCACAAGGCAGGAGATGATGGGAAGGATGGGTGTTTTTCCATTTGCCCTGACCATCCAGAAGGAGCTACTGCAACCACCAAAGAGAGGTGACAATCTTCATGCTAAGGCACAGCAAGCTCGTAATTAACATACCCATCTTAATTAATTACCTAAAATCTAATCCAAGCTTCCTGGTAAAAAAGGGAGCTGAAGGTCTGCATCACTTGAAAGCACATTCTCTGTGATATCATAGAGCAAAAATTCTGGAATTAAAGTCCAGCTACTTTTACATAATTCATCCTGCATTTATATAATTCTTCTATTATTGCATCTCTACCATGTCATATCACCTTATAATTTCTCAGCAGTGTTATTCAAAGAAATTTATGCAAAAATATTAGCTATGTTGTAGAAGCTTCGTTTTGAAATATCATGAAGCATTACAACTTTAAAGTATAATTTCTCATGGTCTGGCATGATTTTTGGGGAGCTACAAAGAATGCCAAATCCATATGAAAGCTCCATCACTAGGCCCCTAGCCATCAGACTTATATACAAAGGAAAAAAAAAATTACTATTGATGCTGAGAACTGCCATTCCCAAGAACAAGTCAAATTAATTCTGAAAGAGGAACAAAATTCTGTTATTGTTGGTGAAAAATGCTTTTAAATGGCAACCACTCTGAGACATCAGAGCACCAGCCAGATTTGGATCAGTCAGACAAGCAGCCACCAGACTGAAAGCGCTGCAGGCTCTGTGTTTGCAGCCACCTTGGAAGAAACGTTCAGGGACTTTCTGAGTGATTCAGCAAAATGGTCTCAGCTGACTCAGACATCCTCTGCTCTTCCAGTTGGGCCTGAAACCGGTAGGTCAAAGTCATGACTAAGAGACTTGTCATCTCGCTGAGATGTTTTGGAAGCAACTTGCTGTTTAGATCTGACAGTTAAAGGCAGCTGCAACTCTTAATTAAAAGAGAATTGGAGATATCCAGTGTTACTGTTTTGCATTTCAGCACTGGCTGAAAAAGCATTAAGGATGATTGTTCATCTAATATTCTGGGAAACCATCTGACACACACTTTCATTTTTGTTCCTATCTGTGAGCTACATAGCAGAATTTTTTCACTTAGTCAGGCTAGAGAAGGGAGAGGCAAATACCAGGAGGATGCCAAGACACCACTGTGCCTTGGTACAGTTCACATGAGGACCTCCAAGGCTGCTTTCAGCATCTTCTTTTATCCATCCAAAGTGCTTTTTAAAGCCTCCAACTACAGACCTAATCCCTTCAAAGTCCTTATCCTATCGACACTGCACTGAGCTAAGGAAAAGCTGTTATACCCACAAATGGCTGGAAACAGGTACAGGGGGATGAAGGGACTTCTCCGTGGCACAGAAAGGCTGAGGCAGAGCAGCCCAGCCCTCTTCACTATCCTCCTCCTGCTCCTCTCCAACTCTGACCCAAGTCAGAGCTCACAACCTATTTCTAGCAGCAGGAGTTATTTTCTGTGTAGACAGTGAGAAACAGCGCTGAAGCTGATAGCACATGGGAAGTGAGAATCCCATCAGAGAGCTTTAGGGGGTGTCAGCTGGCAGAGCTCAGGGGAGGGGCAGTGAGTGTGCATCAACGCAGCGGATCTGATTCATGGTCCCTACCAAGAACGAAAAAAAGCAGGCAATTTTTTAGAACCCCAGTCTGAGTCCTCCTTCCTAAAACCCTTTATCTGTTGTTCAAATAAAACAAAATTGCACTGCCTTTCTTCCCCCCCCCCCTTTTTTTTTACTGTTCAGGTATCATATATGTGTAGTACATATTTACTGTTGTAACTTACACATATTTAAGACACTTTTTCCACATGAACCTCTTCAAAAGACACCCACTCCTTTGGACTTCGCTGTGGAAGTAGAGTCTGACAGACTGTGGTTTCAAAGGCATTTGAAAAATACACCATAAACACCTCTTTGTTTAACTATAAAATAAATCAGAACACTACCACAGCTTTGTACTCTTGAGATTTAACTCTAAAACAATTATTAAAATTGGCTACAAATGTAAATTTATACACTATTTTAGTGCACATCAGTGAAAATTCTGTCCCAAGGAGCAGCTGCAGAAACAAACCCATCTCACATTGTCCCTAGTGCAGGGAAGGTTCGTCTGGGAATTGGGATGCACTGGGAAGCTCTGAGGCACGAGGGTCTCTAAGGAAATAAAGGAGCTCTATAGCCCTGGGGGTTTGCTGTTAGTTTTGGACTTGCTTTATTTATTCCTATGCAGTAACAGCTAAACCAATTTTCCCACTGATAGTTTGCAGGATAGTTTGTACTGACTGTGCTTGGAGATTTCTGCATCCTGGAGGAATTTGCAGGTTTCCAGCTTTGTGTTAATCAGGCGCTACCCCATGGGGTTTTATTTCTGCACGAGGTCAGTTCAGCCAAGCCTAGCTAAAAAAGCTTTCTTACCAATCAGCATGGCCATGTGAGGTTTGGCACAACCCTAACAAAACCCAGTCTGATCAATAGAGCAGACTCATATTCTGTGCTCCTCTAGTCAGGTGTCACCTCTCAAGGAAATTGGTATTTAAACTCCTTATGATTCTGAGCCCTGCAGACTCAAGTCCTTAACTGAACAAACTTAACAACAGCATGGGCCTACCACAGCTGTGGGAAGACAGTCATGTTTCTCCCTGTGTCCAGGAAAGAGACATTCATTATCCACTCCAGCACCCCCTACCAATTTTTGTTTGTTTTCCCCCAGTGAATGGGATAGTGTCAAATGGCAGGTCCCGTTACTCTTTGAAACCCACACACTAATTCTGTCAGGAGAGGTGCAGAGAAACTTCTAGCGCCCCCATAAAATTAAGTGTTCTTCATGTTCCCATTCCTCTTACAAGTAGGTAATGATGTTCTGTGCCTGCAGGGTGAGAGGATTCTCCAAAAGACAACCCCAGCTGGAGACCATCACCTCCAGTTCTGGAACGCTCCCAGTAGGGTAATATGCTTTTCAGTTCAGCTGCCCACTAACTGTACATATTTCAGATTTCTAGCTCATCTTTCCCCCTCCAGTTACTAACCAGCCTATTTTAATGAGCTAGGTTTATCCTTGTTTTCATTCTATTCATCTCACTTCTGAAGGGGAACAAAAAAAAAGCTGCTCAATGGCAATAAAGAAAGCCATGGTATCATAAAACTGGTTAGGCTGAGGAGATAACAGCTGATTGACAGAGCAGTATCACTGCTGGGCTAGTAGCCATTTGCAGACTGTGGCTGGAGGGATTTTCAGACTACAGAAAGATGTTTACAGCCCTCTGAGACCTCACAGAGGGAGGCGAATTAGCTCCCAACAAGAGCAAAGAGGCTCCTTCACTTCCAAGGGAGGCATCACTGCTTGAACAGAGATTTGCTCTTCATTGTGTTTTTTTTTCTATCTGAGCCCTTCAGTATTCAGCAAAAATGTTACTATTGACAAGTAAATGGCTACAAGCTTAGACTAATTCCAGTCCAGGACTATCAAATTTCAAATTATTCGTCATGCTATTTGTAATACCTGTGTAATAAGTAATAGTGGATGGGTGGTAGAACAAAACCCCATGTATAGAAGGCATTAGCATTTGAGATGTCTTCATTTTGGAAAGAAAGTCCTGCTTTGAACACAGTTCTGTTCTCAAATGTGCTTTTCATGCATTACCAACAATATTCTACGAGGACTCTCCCTTATTGCCAAATATTTACTCTGATCACCAGCCAAAGGATAATACTCTGCATTTAATGTCCTGAGAACACATTTAATGAAATATTCCCACTAGTTTATTATGACTGCATTAACCATCTGGTGTACTAAATATGCACACAGAGGAAAAGGAGAGGAACCCTAAGACATCTTCTTGAGTTTGATCAACATTTGTTAAGTTAGTAATGACCAACTGATTTATCTTCCCCAGTATCCTCTATTCAAGCCAAATGAATGTTGCTTACTAATTTTAAGGATTAGAGGAAAATTTGATCTACAGTGATGTTTTTAAGAACATTCTTTCATCATTTAAAGCCCTTGGATTTACATACCTGCATCTCAAAAATTTTTTCATAAACACTATTTGCTATGTGTTTATTTGCTGTGTTATGACTGTGAAGTTCTTGTGTTTCCTTTCCTACCAAGAACAGAAAAATATTTTTATTTCTCCCATCTGCATTTTTGACATCTATAATGTCGTATTAATTTAGAAACATTCCCATTTCCAGACACTTTACTGCTGGATACAATCATAAGGCAGATCTCAATCTCTGTCCACATTGTTCAGCAGTACAGAATTAATGCAGGTTACTTATGGAGAACTTTAAGCCGTGCCTTTGATCCCACAGTCCCATCTTCACATCTGCAGATTTATATACTTACATGCAGAACACTGAAAAAAACAACTCTAAAGTAAATCTCCTTTTGTGATAATTTCCACAGACTGACATGTAATTTCAACCAATTTTATTCCCATACTGTGTGTTTTTTCTTAGAAAAGGGTTAATTCTCATTGGCTGGTATGAAACTAGTTGTAATTTTTATACTAAATGAGGTTTATTTTCATTAGAGAATGAAAGCAAATACAGGTGTAAGCAATAAGAAGAAACCTTTCTCTTAATAATTATACGGATATTAGCATTATATTGTAAAAAGAGACAAATGTAATTTATGGTTTTCTACATTTTGCTTGTTTAAATTAATAATTTGCTTAATTTCCATCAGGCTGCTTTCAGATAGAAATTTGCTTAGTAAAACATATGGAAAATAATTTCTGTGATATGTTCATAGCAGTTAATAACTAAAATCTATCTTTAGTGCAATGTCTACACAGAAGAACACCAAAATACTGTATTGCACGAAAGTCAGTTTTCAGAAGGAAGTGTTATCTCTAGTTCCTAGGTAATATTGATTGCACCTTCTATTAATTCTTACAAGGTTTCAGAATTGGCGGGTTTCAGGTTGCTGTAATAATTTCTCCTCACCAGCTGAAAGAACACAAACTTCCATTTTTCCCCTTTTTATTTTTTTTATGCTTTTCATTTTGTTAACCTTGAGTTATCTGAGTGAAGATGTGGGCTAAAGGCAATAAAACAGATCACAGACCTGATTTTTGTGCCAAATTTTCTCTTAAAATGGTTACTATTTCAATATAGATGAAATCTAGTGTACGTAAATGAACATGTGGTTACAAAAAGATACCAGAATTTTCTTTTGCTGAAGTTCCTTATGCTCCATTGACCCCATCAGTTATGTCAATATGGTTCATTTGAGCTGAAGTGGTCCTTGAATCCCTTTGGTACTTCAGTACCTTCAGCTCTGTCCTACACACTGAGGTTACACACCTGGAAAAAGAACCCAAAGACTGACATCACAGGAAGAGGTGTACTTTTCTCCCTAGAAAATTTTATTGAAGGAATTTTAGTTCAAAAATATGAACATGCTTTTACTGGGCATAAGAAGATACAACCCCCCTCAGCTACAGTGACAAAACCCCAACAAACCAAGAAAAAGAAGAGATTCAGCAGAGAAGTCAAATCCTGGATAGCACTGGCTAAGTAAAATAAAATAAAATAATAAATAAATAAATCCTGGATTACACAAAGCCTTTCTTTTTCTTACCCTAAATTACTGATGTGAAATTAGGGAAAGAAAACTGACTGCAAACACGCAATGCTGGATTAAAGCATAAATCACCAAAGTACAGCAGGCTGTGAGAGAGAGGAAGCCTAACAGAACAAAGCTTTACTCAGAGCCTTGGTGAGACACATTTGAAACAAAGCAAGAATAAAACAATAAATGAGTCACCATCATTGCTTACTGGAAGCTAAGAAATGCAGTCTGCCTCGATAACAAACTATAGGGCAAATACATAAATAGCAAACATGTTGCTAGAGAAACGTTTCCAAAATGCAGGACTCTCAAGCTGGAGTAGGTTTGAAGAAGCCCAGTGAGGTTGAGCACCCTAGTCTGGTCTGGCAGACATTCCAGAGCCACAAAGCTGGAAGGAGAAGCTCCAGAGCAGCCCAGAGGACCCAGCTCAGCCCTGAGCAAAGCTTCTCCTCCTGAGCAGGTGTTACCTGTGAAGTCCCAGGAGTTTGGGGGTTTCCTGCAAAGTTCCTGTTCCTGATGTGTCACCCCTGGCTGGACATGCCCTGTGCACTCAGGGCTCCCCCTGCTTCCAGCTGCTCGGTTTGGCCCAAGGAGGAAGCAGGGACAGGGAGGAGGGTGAGGGGGGAAGGAGCAGGGCAGCCTCGACTCCGCATCCCCTGCTTCCTGACTCCCCTGCTGCTGCCCTTGGTTGCTGGCCACAGAGAGCAAGGAAGGCTCTCAAAGGAGTGCTGAGATCGATTCCTTGCTTTTAAAGAGTATTTTCTTAAGAGTGAAGGGTGGGTTTTTCTGCCTATCATTTAAGAGACTCAGATTAAAAGCCAGGAGGGCTTTGGGGCTTCCCATTTTCCCATACATCACTTCCCAGAATTGCTGATTTAGAAGTAAATTTTAGAATTAAAGAATTTTAGAATTTCTGCATTTTAGAAGTAAATAAGCTCTTAACCTGTTTTTGTTTGTTTGTTTTTAAAGTCCCAGAAACAACAAAACAGCTGAAAGAAAGTCACTTTTCCATCAGCAGCAAAGAATTTTTATAGCCTGTCTATATATTTGCCACTGCTATTCAGTGGCAGTTTCACCACAGCTAAACTTCACAGGGTAATTACCACCTCTACTTACATTAAAGCTTAATTATCAGGAGGCTGGTTAAGTTTAAATTTTGTCTAGCTACTCAGCCACGAAAACTGCAGTGAATATTTTATCCCACCTATTCATTACTTAAATAGCAGTCTGTGCAAGTGTCAGAGAACAGCACAGGGATCTGTACAGAGACCCAAACTCTCACCCTTATTTCTCCCAAAATGTCATGGTCAGTTCCTGAAGAGCTTCCATGAAGCACAGCTATCATTTACACGTGTCCTATCACAGGGGCTGCACCTTCCCACAGTGTTATTCACACACATGTCCCTTCTTCCCAGTTTCAACATCCATCAATTCCTAAAACTGGAATTTTATTTGACCAATAAAATACATTAAAGCAATAAATGGTAACTTCCCATTTCAAGTTCTCATTGAATTTAAAAAAACCTCCAAAACCACAAAATATTTTGAATAAATCAAAACCAGAGCTTTAAAGACCTTTTAAAAAAGATTTCTGAGATGATTTAGCCAAATTAATCACTTGGTAAATGAATGTGAATTCATTAAATACCTCCTAACAGAAACTTAAAATATGTAAAGTAAGATTGGTCTGTAACATTACAGCCAGCTCCCCTGAACTCCCCATCCTCATGGGATCCCTGAGAGCCTTGTGGTTTCTCTTTAGGCTAAGCTCCCACCTTTATTTTACCATCTGCCTTTCCCTCCAACTCTGATTTTTAATGCCCATCTTTGCTTTACACAAAGACCATGTCTAAATCCCATTTCCAGGACCCCAGTGTGATTTCTGGAGCCCACAGCCACACTCTGTGGATCAATGCTGTGAGCAGCTGCACATCTGCAGAATGCCACAGTCCAGAAACTGAACACCAGTTTTGCTATTCTTCCCCCAGTAAATCTATAAACATCTACTAATTCAGTGAATACCTGTTTACTCTGATTGTATCTTTCAGTTTGTTACATTCAAGACACTGCCTTTTGCTATTTGTGAAAATGCCCAAACATTTTCATGCCTGAAAATCTCCAGTGAGTTGCATCATCACAAGCAGCCCTTGGGGCTCTCTGGGTAAATGGAAAGAGTCTTCTCATTTGCTGAAGGAGCATTTCTGCTTTGCTTTCCATTCCTCTGAAACTTGGAAGTTAATTACTTTTACAATACTTCAAAAGTAACCACTTGTTTCTTATGTCCTTCTTTGGAAATAAAAAGTCCTTGGGATTGAGAAGGAACATTTGGGTTTAAATTTATGCTTTAGAAGTCAAAGATGCAATAAAAATTTGAACTGTCCACATGTTATTGAGGTGACAAGAACTGGTGACAGTGACACTTTGGACAAAACAACACATTTACAATCAACCATAAACCCCTGTTTATATAAATAAAGCAGAACTCAGATGACTGAAACATTCCCATAGTTGGCATTCCCTGCCCTCAAAGCTGCTCTTCAGGCTCTCTAAGTCTTTCCATCTGTTACAGCCCTTGAAGAGCAAAGTATTACCTCCTGCTACTACAGTTCTGGTACAGATACATACTTTAAACATAATGTTATTCATGCATTTATTTCCATAAAAATAAATAACTTTCTACTGCTATTCCAACTAAATACTGGGAATTACATCCACCTGTCCACAACAAATTCAGCCTGCCTACAGCAAGATTCAATGTACTGATAGAGTTATTACTTTTTTATTACTATTCCCTTTTGGCCTCTGTGTCCTTGTGCAGTGCAGTCATCACTCTAGGGCAGAGCTGTGGTGTGGGCTCCAGACTCCCAGTGCTACTGGGAGCCCTGTGGATGGGATGCCTTTTAGAATGCCTAAAGGACTATAGCCTTTATATTTTCCAAATCCTGTACTGCATTAGTGCACAACTCCAAACTCCATACAGAGTGTTTGTTACTGTCTTCACATTGAGGTCAGATAACACAATCCCTCTGGGCCTGAGATCCAAGGACACCCCACAGCCTCAGGCCCCAAAAAGTACAAACAAAAGTGAACTGGGGGGAGAAATATGGGGTAAATGACTTGATTAGCTGAAGCTGTAATTGGAGGGTTAATCCCTGATATGTGAATGGACCAAACTTTTAATTGTCTGAAAACTGATTGTCCACCTTGCCTGTAGCCTCTGGGAGGCTTTGGGTGCCCAGGGTGCCTTCAGTAAAGACCCACTTTATTCTCCTGATCTTGTCCCTCTCCTCTAGGCAGCCCCTCCAAGGCATCAGTTGGCACACCTGATGCCAGGCAAACAGAGGAAGGAATGTGCAGGGCCGGAGCCAGTTCCCTAGGTAACCAAGATATGTTTTAAAAGGGGAAGTGGTGATAAGTAAATAAATGCACACAAAAAAGGCCCACACACATGACTAACTTTCCTAGATACCACGGACAATAGAGTGGCAGAACATGGAAATTCGTGGATTTCCTATCTGTGAAGAAACAAATTTCTGCCCAGTGAGATGTTTAAACAGCACCTTCATTCACAAGTTCCTTGTGATGCTTGAGGGTGTCCAGCCACCTAGAAGAGAGGCTGGGCAGAGCTGCAGAATAAAGTGGGTCTTTACTGAAGGCACCCTGGGCACCCAAAGCCTCCCAGAGGCTGCACCCAAGGTGGACAATGGGCACCAGTTTTTCAGACAATTAAAAGTTTGGTCCATTCACATATCAGGGATTAACCCTCCAATTACAGCTTCAGCTAATCAAGTCATTTACCCCCAGTTTGCTCCCCCAATTTACTTTTTGGGGCCTGAGGCTGTGGGGTGTCCTTGGATCTCAGGCCCAGAGGGATTGTTTTGTATGACCAAAGCGTAACGACAGTAACGAACACTCTGTATGGAGTTTGGAGTCATGCACTAATGCAGTACAGGATCTGGAAAACATACAGGCTAAAATCCTAAGGCAGCAGTCAGGAGCACTCTGCCTTCCAGCCCTTTTCCCCTTCCCTCACCATGACTTTCCCAACTCCCTCTCATCACAAACAGCTCCTGAGCAGGAGGAGGTTTGCAGAGCATGAGTCACTCCCCTGTGGCTGATATGCTGCATGTGGAGATCAGTCACCTGTCAATGCACAGCCCAGTGCTTCCAGGAAGCCAACATGGTCAGTGAATGCAGCAAATCTTCACAAAGCAGCCCTGCTTTAAAAGGATCCAGCTGTAAGCCCCACCTTAAACTCTCTGACGCTGCTGGTGCTGGCCTAGGAAGGGACTGCTCAGTGCCAGATGCACAGCTGACACAGGTGCAAGCATTTCACACCAATAAGGCACCTTAAAATGAACTAAACAATAGTTTACTGTTGTAATAGTAAACAAACCTAGATTTTATTTCGATGGCAGTAGGAAAATGTTTGGACTGAGAGTAAAAATTTTGGGAACTAACCACACAAGGTTAGTCAGTTCCCAATGTAAGCAACTTATTTTGACACAACTGGTACTGTTTAGGGCAGAAAATTTCCTTCTGAATGAGGTTTTAATTACTTTTTTTTTTCCTTCTCCCCCTACGACAACAGTGGAAAAGAGAAAATGGGTATGAAAAAGGACTTCAGAAGCCACCTTGACCACCTCCTTATCTCCAAGGGGACTGAGCAGTGCTTCAGATCTGGCCCAGGGTTGCTGTCCCTGCCTTGTCTGTCCCTTTCCCAGCAGTTTTTGTGCTGGAAATTTTGAGGCTCTTTGAACACTTGAACCTGTCCAAGCACCACAGGCATTAACCCTTGCAGGGATGCTTTGCAGTGCTCAGGGCCAGGGTCCCCAGTGAGGGTGCCCAAAATGCGTCTGCAGCGTTGCAGGCCCTGCAATCAGGAATCAGCTGGGAGACCACAGCACCCAGAAAAGGAAGAATTTTGACTTGTGAATATAAGGAAATCTTGGTGCCTGCATGAAAACCTTAAAATCAAGCTCTTTATTTTTATCCATGAAGCCCTAGAGTGGTTGAATATCCAAATAGGAATTCAGTACAGAAATGCATACAAGTAATTCTCCTTGCTAGAATTTCCTTGCTATAATCTTCTCTGGATAAAGTTGCACCTTGATATAAACCACACCTATTCTGGAGAGGCGTCTATGAAATAATTGGCAAAGTACATTTTAACCCGTTCTGTGCCTCCTCTCTTTATAACTGTTTTGATTCAATTCCATAGTCTTAATTAGAATTAACTTGTTAAAAATAATTTAATAATATACTCATAAAAATCTCGAAATTTGCAGTCTGTGACCTGCTGCCTGTGAATATTTAAAATATTTAACTAAGGCAAGTATTATCAGAAAGACAAACTACAGAGTTATTGGGAAAATAGATTTTGAAGTCAGATTCCAGCATTCAAATGGAGGAGAAAATAATAGAACTAGTCCAGCCTAGATGAAAAGACCACATTTCCATTTTTACAATAAGATTTTAAATAAAAATAACCAACAACTTGTAAGTAATCCACTGAATAGAAGTTCTCAGAGATTACTTTTACACTATTAAAAATAAATTAGATTATCAGACTTCTTATAGGCAATTCTGAATTGAAAAGTTAAATAATAAACTGTGAAGTATTCACTTGAAAATCATAGAAATTACTAGCTTGAGAGTTTGTTATGCTACTTAAGAACCTGAAGTAATTCCACAAATATGTAATCATGAATATCTGTGCACATGTACCTCAAAACCAGTAACCATCAGAGCTCAGGGAGGTGTCAGACATTACATTATTCTCCAGTCTAGCAAACAAAACCATAATGATCCACGATTAGTGGGTTATCAATTTAAATGGCTAAATGAAAGGTAAATTACAATTTTTTATAAAAATTGAACATCAACACATCAGTCCCTGCTGTAATTCAAAAAACTTGTAGTGACTTAAAAATCTAAACCGTGGAATAATCTATCTACACAACACAATAAATCAGGATTTAATGGCATTTCGGCCTTAGTCTCTGTTCCAAGCTGTAGTTCCTTTGAAAGAAAATAAATTTCTAGCTGAAATAATTTGATTTTTATCAATAGCTGTTAAATTAAATTCAGATTAAGCATACATTTGGTGATTATGCTAATGTCTCCACACTGCTACATATAGGTTATTCAAGTAAATTAAATCTAATCAGTAACCTGCAGAAAAAAAAAACCAATTTTGTTAACAATCTCACCTTCTGGATTGCTGCTGATTTTAAAGGCTTTGTTTTGCTCATACACTGTTTATTTATGAACACTAACAGAATCCTTTAGGAGTGAAAAGAGCAGCATTCCCTTTCCAGAAATAATCCCCACAGTCTCACCAACACCATCCAACCAAGCAGGAGTAAAGCAAATCATATTTTACTCTGTGCTCACACAGGGGAGTAAACACGAGGAGAAAAATTGGATCCAACTCATTTTATCAGTGGAGCAACTCTGCAGTTTCTTGCTCCTCTCTTGCATTCTGCCATGACCTTCTCTTCATAAAGCTGAACCAAATGCCCTGGTTTCCCCCAGTCAGTCTCCTGAGGACTCAGGACCTCATAAATATTAGAAAAAATATTAGAAATATTAGAATTGATTGCACAGCATCACAGCTTTTTAACAACAAATGCAAGTTCTTAAGAGTTGCAATGATTTTGTTGCACTCGCGGGCATGCCTGCAGCATCAGATGCAATGCACCCCGTACCTAAGTGGATTAAGAGCAATACTTCCAGGAGCTTCAAACCAGCATAAAGGAACAGTTTGGAAGTAGTTATTCATATTTTGACACCCCATAACAACCTTTTATGGCAAGTCTCCAGAGAACCTGCAGCTTGCTTCCATACACAGCCTTCCTGAAGAGCACCAGAATGAGAAAGAACCTTCTGACACCTTCTGCCAAACACTTTTTATTAATATTTTTACTAACATTTCATGGGATTCAACAGATTTGAATGGCCTGGTTTTCTGAAAACGATTATTCTTCTGAAGTTTGTAGTACCACTTTGTACTGGGTTTTTTTGTTGCTGTTTTGGTGTTTTGTTTGTTTGGTTGGTTGGTTGGTTTGTTTGTTTTTTAGGGGGTGTTTTGTTTGTTTTAGATTTGTATTTTTGTGTTTGTTTTGTTTTGAAAGAACTTTAATTCAGCCTTCCATCTTGAACATGCAGAGTTTTATATCAGGGATTAATTACAGACATTATGTAACTACCCACCTGATGGTTTGTGCAGGTAGTTCAAGGATTTTGCTTGAATTCAGTAGGATTACTGTCCTCCCATCATAGAGGGAAAGGGGCTAATCTGACACAGGTATTTTCCTGGTGAATAATGCCCTGATGAATTGCTTTTAATCCGAAGAACGTTCCAGTCATGTAAATTCAGAGCATTCTGTCAGTGAGTAGGCCTGAATCACACATCTTTGGTTTAGCTCATGCAGAAAAAGGGACAGCAATTTCAGCACCCTGTCATCTCCTTAAGAAAGCAATTATAGTAAAATATTACTGTCACAATTCCAAAGTGTATCAGGCAATGTCCAAGGGGCTTTTAACAGTGGGGTACAGCTCCATCTCACCCCTTCAGCTTCCTCTGGTGCAACTGGAGACAACAGCCAAAGTCCAAAAGGAAAGAATATTTTCATTTGTTTCTCATTTCTACGTTAGTTTGCTTGGAAATGAAATGCATCAAAGGAGGACAAATACTCAATCCACAGGCTTATTTATTTATAGAACAAACTCTCATGGTATATTATCATACTTCTTCATTTTGCATCAATTTCTGCCTTTTTTTGTGGTTAGGGTCCCCTAGGAGCTGTTATTGATACTGAACCTTATCCCTTCTCCTGGTCTAAAATGACAATTACTCCATTTATCCCCTGCTGTATGATGTTAAAATTGTCAGCAAAAAGCAACCTTTGTTGCTATATTATGAACAGCAGCTCCACAAGGAGCTAAACCAATAAAGTCTGGCTTCATATCCAAAATTGCCACATCCCTCCCCGGTCACCAAACACCTTTAGCTTACATCTGTTACCATCTTGCAAGGCTTGCTAACCTGCAATTCTTGCAGTTCCTGCCACATCCCCAGCTCTGTTCCAGCCTCTCCCCTCGGGGTGCACCAGCACCGCTGGTGTGCTGGGAGCTCACCACAGCTGCACCCAGCTGCACCCAGCTGCACCCAGCTGCACCCAGCTGCACACAGCTGCACACAGCTGCTCCTGCTCGCTGCTCCTCAGCTGGCAGCACTCCCGGGGCCTCACCTCCACCTGGCTGCTGATGTTCCACCTGGCTGCTGATGTTCCACCTGGCTGCTGATTTTCCTCAGCTTTCAGGAATCTGCACCTCTGAGGTTTTCGCCACTCCATCAAGTTCATCTTTCTCCATCAAGGATGGAGAAAGGGCAATCACACAAACTGCATTTCCTGGGGAAGGCTGGCCAAAACAAGCACCATTTAAAACCCTTGCATGCTTCTCTTTTTAGCCTCTGCCGCTGCTTTTGTTCCTCAGTTTCACCCCACGCGAAGACACTGTTCATTTTATGTGGAACTGGTGTAAGACATGAGCAGCAATCATTCAGCTTCCAAAGAATGCTGTTGCTCTGCTCTTCTTCTGCATTCAGTCACTCAGCTGCCCCGAATGAAACAACATGAAAAATGTGGGGTGTTTTGAAAGTACAAATAAAAGATGCCACCACAAATGTTCGTATTGATCTTGGTCCCAAAGAAAATTTAAAATGCTTGTCTGAAAATCCAGATGTATGGCCACTGAATGTGTGGTCCAAACACATCCCCATTAAGAAAGGTCCTAGTGGAAAAGCACGATGGAACAATTCAATTTTAAATACTCCAAGTGCTTTGAGGTTCTTACAGAAGCTGAGGGAGCTCCATTTCCACCACAGACACAAAGCACAACAGCAGCCAAAGGATGTTTATTGGTTAATAGGTAGGCAAGCACATGCTCTTGTGATCAGTTTGATGACAGGTTTTAAGGGTTTCATTTTGAATTCATTTCTAACAACTCTTTCAAAATCATACACTTGGGGGTACACATGAAACCATGTACAGAGACCAACTGATGAACATGATGGATGTTTAGTTTCTGTAATTTAGCATTAATGAGCCACTAATCACTGATTGTCTTCCAACCTTATGCACATCAGTCACTATTGTAATTGTTTCCTTTGGTTTTTAAAATCTCTTAAACATTTTAAAATTCCTAGGGAAAAAAGGAGTGCTAATTTTTTTAGATTTTTAATTAATTAATTTATTTACATTAGTTTATTTATTTAATAAATAATTTAATTTAAATTGTATTTATTTTCTAGATTTTTTAATTAGAAAAAAAAAAAAAGCTGGAGCTTCAGAGTAATTTCTCTTTGTAGCAGCTGAAGATCTGCCTCCGAACATATCCAGCAAAAATACCAATCATCAAGCACTGTTATGAAGAGCTTGGTGATTTTTTTAAAAGCTTGTATTTGGGTGAAAGATAAGTAACACGTGCCTTTTGCAACAAGTTTAGAGGTTTAGAGATGAGTAAATTAGCTTAAAAAAATCAGTTCAAGATTTCCTTTAAATTTTATCTATTACTGCCCGCCTGAGTTTGTTGACTAAATTGAACAAATATTTTGGAGTTATTTATTGCAAAGAGTATTGGCTATGAAATCTGCCCCTTATTCAGTGCTTGGGTATTTCAAACACTGCATTTTCTCCTTTTACATTCATGATCCAGACAGCCCAAATGTGTTTCACCCCACAGTTCATTTATTATGAGGGGAAATCCCTTACCCTCAGGCTTGCATGTTATATTTTTTAACTTGTGAATGTCTATTTCTCAACCAGATCAACCAGAATATAAATGTGCTTCTGAAATTCCCTCTTTAAAGTGAGATTTATAGTGAGATTCCCAGTATTGCTTCATTTGTAATCTTTGGAATTACTTGATTCCCACCTAATTAGGCACAAGTTCTGGGAAATGAGCCACCCTGACTCAGAGTATCTAGAATGCAGATAAAAATCTCTTGTTTATTCAGCTCCTTGTAGGGACAGGGAGCATCTCCTCACTATTTGTACATGATCAAGGAGAACAGAGACTCTGAACTCTCCTGTTATACCAAACAATAACAGTTTTAATGTGGGTCTGATATACCTTTCAAGCAAATATGGAAATTAAAGGAACACCCAAAGCTCTATCTCAGCCACACTAATCCTGTGAAAGCAGTGACTCACCTAGTAATGGCTTTCCATAAATTAGACAGCTAAAAATGGGTAGGAAGCATGAAACCATTAACAGTTCCTGTAGTGTAAATTCTCTCACTGCATGTGAAGAAAATCCATGGCAGTAAAAATAAGAGATGAAAGTGTCAGCACCCATCATGTTTAAATATGCTGTTAATAATTCAGATCTTCCTCCCTTTGAGCCGATGGCTTCAGAATGAATCACTTTATTTCTTTCCTCAAATGAAAACTGAGTTTCTGTTGCTTTCTAATCCCATGTGTTTTCATCCCAACTATGAGAAGAGAAGAAGTCAAGGTGGCCAAATGCATTGTTCACAGTGGAACAACAATGGGAGATGGTAATGATGATTTTTCAATATGTCCACAGCTAATTCTTGCTTTTATCCCACCTTTTATTTTATGATACCTCCCGCAGCCGTGCTGTGTGTGCTGTCACCTCCCACTCCTCACACTTCCCCAGACATGACTGATGGTAAAAGTGACAAAAACTGACCCAAAAGGAAAGCCACTCAGGGCTGTGAAACTGGAAGAGCTGCAGGAGGAGTCACTGCATCTTTGGGAGCAGCACTCCCTTGTTCCAGTTGCTCTGGGCCTGGCAGAAACAGAGTGTGCCAGAGGCTGCCACTGTGATTGCTGCTCTGTACAAGTGCACCGGGGTAAAATAAGGGTTGAAAACTCTTAAGGGCTGAACACTGAAATTTTAAGGGTGAAATAAGATAGCATGATTATACAAAAAGAAAAAAAAAATCAAAAACACAAGCAAAAATCAGTGCCAGACATAACAAAGTGCACAATTTTTTCATGCCACAGGAAGGACTATAACAGAAAAGGTGGGAACAGCATGGCCTCACACTGGGAACTGGCAAAGGCCTCAAGACTGTAAGAGTCTTTGACATACTGCCTCAGTCCCTCTGTGGCCCTGGCCAATCACTCATTTGAAATTCTGTTGGCATCCTACTACCAGGAATTCTGAATATCAAATATTCAGCTCAAGGTCTCTTAACTTCTCATTTCCAGAGTAATAACATCTCTCATCAAAAACATTTGTTCTATCCAACCCAGTCTTGCTGCATCTACTTCCCATAACTTCTTGGGGTTTGTTTATACTTTACCAAACTAAACAAGAACTTAAGAGAATAGGACATAGCAGTGCTTTGCTATTAACAGCTGAATTTTGCACTCATGTTGCTCCATTCCTTCTGGACCATGCACCCACTGAGATTTATTCCTTTATGTAATTCCTTCTGGGCATAGGGATAGAGGAGAGATTGCTCCTGCACTTGCTCTTGCTTTAAAATAAGGGAAAATCACTAGTTAAAAGTAGAACTGTCTAACAAAAGAAAGGCTTAGAATTTTATTTTTAATTTCGTTTTTTTTTTTTTTTCATTCCAAGTTGACTATGAGCTGGAAGCAACAAATCAATTTAGGCACTTACAAGAGCAGAGGAGCAGCCACAAAGCACAGGCAACACTAATGAGGAGCAAGGGCTGGGAGAGCAGGATTTTCCAGGGCCTCCATGTCCCTCTCTCCCCATCTGGTAACAACACCCCTCCCACAGCATATGGCCACAGGCACGGCGCTCAATGGGATGTGCTGACCCCTAGTATTGTTCAGCTCATCAACACAGAGGTGACACACAAAAAAACTTGCCTTCCTCACGGTCACAATACAAATCTTTTATCAAAAGAAACTTCTGGAGACAGAAAGACAAGAGAGGCAGGTTGTTTCTTAAAAACTGAACAGGCAAACGAGAAACTGACCAAGAGAGAGGGCAAGCAGGTGCTGCCAAGAGGTACTGAGTGCTGTTTAGACAGGACTGTCAATACAGGGAACACAGCAGGTTTGTGGGGATGCTCAAACGTTTGGAGCAATAAACCAGAGGGGCGAGCAGCAACACCTGCAGATGGCTCTGAGTGGCAGAATGTCTCTCAGGAAATCCAGGACTTTTATTTAGGGCAGGTGAAGCCTGGCACAAACCCTGGCACAGGTGCTTTGTGCCAAGGCTCCGGGGAGGATGGGATATAAATGGGACAATGAGGTGCAGCTCTGCTCAGCCCCAGAAGCTCACCCCAGCCTTGGACAAAATCACTGATCCCAGCTTCTGGAGGCATTTCAAAGGCCTGATTCCCACTGAGAGGGAGATCCTTGGGACCTGCCTGTGCTACTCAGCTTTAGCTCCTGTTTCTGAGTGGCTGTGGCACAGGAACGCTGCAGGAGTGAGCGAGGCTCCTGGACACCTCCAGCAGCGCAGGGGATCTTTGCTGACATAACCTGAACAAAAGTTTTTTCCCAGAGCCCTTCACCCATGACTATTTCCTAGCTCACCAGATGGATTTCTGCTTTTCTTTCTGGGATAAGCTCCATAATGTTTCTGACCCTAGCAGGACATGCTCAGACTATTAAAGTGACTTTTTAAGAGTTATTACAATTCTGTCAGTCTCTTGTCAGTCTGACAGGATCTGCTTGCAGTGCAGGGTGCATCAGGCTGCAGTCACAACCCAGAGCACAGAGCACTGCAATAGGGCAGGAATTCAGGACTGCAGCTCCAAGGTTACTTTGAAACAACAGAAGTGGAGGCTGCACCAGACAGGAAAAAGTTCCAATTCCCACTAATAACCCTTTAGCTACAACATATAATCTCAAGTACTTAGCCAGCCATCTAACTACCCTTTATCTCCAACAAAAAACCCTACTCCTTCCTATTCCCCTCTTTCCTGTTTGAACTATTTTCTCCAAGTGTTTTTTTACCTTGTCATAATCCATTACCTTCATATGCTTTGATCTTTCCATAGGGAATTTATTTTCTCTCTTCAAAGATCTTTTCTAGTCAGAAGATATTTTCCCCAGTCCACAGGCTCTATTCCATTCAGATGTCACAGCAGGATGCTTATTTTTACCTGCCTCTTTTTAATTTTTTTTTTTTTAATTTATGAACATTTAAGAACTCAAACTTCAAATTAGAATCAAGCCAGGCAAGTTTATTCCTGATGACACAAGATGTGGCCTCTGATGAAAAATCTAAACGACACACATTGTGTACACACTGCTGCAGCAAATTCATTCCACAGAACTTTTTGTGAGGCAAAATAGTTACATGAGAGCAAAGATACTCAAAGGTCAGTCATAAATCAACAGTTGTTATTCTGAAGGAAAATAATCCTGAAAATATATTCTGTACAGCTACATTTGCCTTAGTTTTCCAAGGAGATCTTAATTCTTCTTTGGTTCATTTGTCAATGTTTGTATTGTGTAAATCTGTGCAGTGCTGAGGTTGCCAGTGTTGCAAGAATCAATTTGGTTTACTTCCATGTACATGACAGACTGGGGACAAGAAGGAAAGATGCTGGATGCATCCTCTTCCACAGAGTATGGTATTGTACAGGCCAGTTCCTGTGCAGTCAGGGGCCACCCACTGTCCTTCTGTGAAATAAACTCTCCATTTCTCTGATGCTGTAGGCACAAATTAAAATAATTGTTCCTGGTTTGTTGCCATTAGACGTGCCACTAATGATACCTCCCCATGGAGAGGGTGAGCAGCAGCAGCACATCCTGGGTACAGCCAAGAACTCCTGACAAGAAACAAGAACTCTGCAAAGCCAGATCCCCAGACTGGGACCAGAGCCACCCCAGTGGACTGGACATGAGGCCCCAAACCAAAATGTTAAATCACAGCATTTAAATTTGCCAAGTAACTTCTCCATTGTAGATATTCTGAACAACAAACAAAACAAATTGCCTGTCCCAAAACAAGCCATCTAATGCATACACATAGAAAAAAAATCAGCCTCTCAGGGCTTTATTTCTAAAAAAAGAACAAAACACTGATGTTCTGTTCTGTCAAACAGAACATGCCTGAAATCATAATGCTCATATGTAAAATAGCTCTTGCACAGAATCATGGAAAATTCTGAACTGAGCTTTCTTTATACACATTTGCACAAAGCAACTGTCATTATAAATAGCAGCATTTGAAAAAAAAACATCTGCATGCTTCTGGGCAGAGGTGTTTGTTCCTGTGCTGAATATCTTCTCACCTAAAGTCTCACACTTCTTGTGGAGTATTAATATCTTCTCTTAATCCTTGTAAGGTCAACTTGTCTTTGTGATCTGTGAGCTGTGCACCCTGAGCATTTATCTGGACACGCCCAAGAGCAAGTTCTACGTAAAATCTATGTAAAAAAAATTACACAGATATTTAGAAATACAAAATACACCACAAGTAAAGTAAAGCAGATGCTTTAAGGAAAAGTAAAGGCTTCTCAAGAAGAACCCTGCCTTGGTTATGGCAGTACCTATAGGGAGTTCCCAGTTCCAAACAAGCCCCCACTACTGGGGCAATGATTTAATAATTGAAGATGACCAAACAAAGTCCTTGAGTCTTTTTCTTTTTTTTTTCCCTTCTTCCCTTTGTTCTGCTTTGCAGACAGAAGACAGAGACAGCAGTAATTTCATTCTCTGTACAACAGAGAGGCAGGGTGATCTCTGGACATCCCAGCCACTGTGTCCTTGTGAACTCCTCACTCAGCCCCTCCGTGGCTGCAGCCAGAAGAAAACAGCAGCAATCTCTGCTATCCCCAAAGCCTGTGATCCTGCCCTGCTGCAGCCTGATGGACACACAGGGACAGCAAAGTTATGGCTCAGGTAAAGCTCCTGAGTACGGAGATTTACCCTGGTTTTGATTTCAGCAGGGCAGAAATCCTGTTTCTCCTCACCGCCTGTGTTCAGTGCAGACACAGCCTTTGCTGAGAAGCTCTCCGGCTGGAAAGGATGGCTCCACATGGCCACGCCTCTGCATGTGCACAGCAGAACATCTACAGTCCCAGATGCTCCTTAAGGAAGTTTGGACAGAGATAAAGCTTTGCTTAGAATGTCAGGTCTCCATTCTGAGAGAGAATTGTGCTGCTAGGCCTGCTGAGAGATCACAGCACATCTCACGTGCCTCATTCAAATGCTGAGGCACATCTGGTGCTCTCATTTGGGATGTGAGGTCAAAGTAAAAGAAGCCTTGTCCATCATGCTAATTCTCAGTTTTCTGTGCTGCTCCCAAAAAAAGGGTTTGCCAGGTTGGAGCTTGTCAGAACAGAAAATGAAAAGGCTCTTCAGAAATTCAAAATTCTGTAAGAAAGAGTCAAGGCCCTCACCTCAACTCCTCACATATTCGAAATTAATTTTATTCTGACCCCAGCCCACATCCAGTCTGTTCTGTTATGAAGGAATGAGCAGAGTTTGCCTAGTTTATTCTCTCAAAGAGACAGCCAAGAAGAATAAATTCAGATTATTCTACTTTGACCAAATTAAAGGAAATTGTAGCTCAGAGCAGAGGGATTCCCATTGTTCACCTGACAACACAAAGGAATTACTGCAATCCTGTCTCCTGTCACCCCTGACAGGCTGTTGGATAAGTTTCTGTTGCTAGTCCTTCATCATTTACCTGAAAAATCCCATCAGCAACCTGCACAATCAGTTTCAAAGCAAAACAAAGACAACAGAAATAAACTAAGCCACTGCGAAAAATCCTTTCCACTAGAGGAGTTTTACAAATGGTTACATGTACCCAAACAGTGATGCACAAATGCTATGCTTCACTTTGAGGAAACAGCTGCCTTTGCTGTAAACACACAAGAACCACTAGAACAGACCCAGAGACAAGCACCAGCACCAAAGGACAAAAAAATAAAAGTGAAGTTTTAAATTAAACAACATTTGGCCAGTTGCTGTTTAGGTTTTGTTAAATGTTTAATATTTTGCAATATTTGGGGATTTTTCACGTTCACTCAGCAAAATAATGCTTAATTCATTGGGAGTTACCTTCTAAACTACCCTTTGCTACTTTTTTAATGTTTCCCTTTACATTGTGCAATGCTACTGCAGCACCTCAGAGGGAAAGTACCTTGTACAGAATGACTTGGCTCTGAGCTGAGCCTGATCCAGTCAGCAGCCATGCTGCCTCTGAGCATTTTGGATTCACCTTCCCACACAGACATGACCTTCTGTTCCCCCTTTCCCTTTGCTACACAGCACTTCATCTCCTCAGGGGATTCAATACTTGCAACCACTCAGTGCTACCAAATGTATGATTGCTGGAGTCCTTTCAGTTGACACAAGGCCTGCAGACTCCTCCAAGACCACAGTGAGAAATCCTGGTGCCCCTTGGTCACTGCCAGCACACAGGAACAGGGGGCTTCTGGAGAGGAACTCTGCTCTGTGCAGTCCCTGTTTCCCTCTCCAAGGTGCGGCCCTCTCTTGATTCATACACACAAACACCCAGAGTTGTTCTTCCTTCTGCCCAAATATTTCATGTTTGACTCTAGTTGTTACGTTTTACTCCAAGTGCTTCTTTCTGCATGACAGGTTTCACCATCCAGACTGCTCCTGCACAGGAAGGGCTGGCAGAGGCAGAGCAGGGCTCAACAGGCTTTATTTCCAAAGCTATGCTGGTGAAGGAGCTCTTGAGCAAACAGCTCTCTGGGAGTCAGCAACAAGAAAAACACCAACTTGCAGAGTGCATAACTGGCTTTGCCAGGTGGGGGTTAAACAAGAAAAGCACCTGTCAGCTGTGATTTCTGTTAGGAGATTGTTCAACTGCTAAGACATCTCAGCCTGCACAGAACTTAATCAAATCTGCTCATTCTCCCCTAGAGTCAAGTGCATGAAAGTGCTTGTCACTGCAAGGGCAATGAGCAGGCTGATGGAAAGGTCTGTGCTTTAACATTCCTGCTGCTGAAGCCACAGATCAGTCCCAGAGATGAAACACAAGAGAACACATCGCTTCATGTACATGAAGCAACAGAGACTGACATTAAAAATATGATTCCTGTCAGCATGCCAAGGCGTGTGGGCCATATTCTGCCTTGCCGTTCCCTCCCCCTGACTAAAATGTTCAATGCAAAGAAAAAAGCATCAAGTTCAGTGACGTGAAATATTTTTGTATTTGTATCATCTAGTAAACAAAGTTGCTGAAAAATGTCATTGTGTGATCCTCACATGTGTGTGGGAGACCAGCTCAGCTGTCAGGGAATGACTGTACAGCTCCCTGCTGGAAAGAAGAAGTCAAACATTTCACAAACAGACTTTTATAGCCTGGTGGGATCTCTGCTAAACACTTGGGATATCCAAGCTGTCAGTGGCTTCCAGGAGGATATCTGCTGATTCATCCTGGCAGTACCCACTCCCAAGTGAGCTGTCCCAGATGCAAATCAGCAGAAGGGCTCCCAGCCACAGCTCTGACACCAACTCAGCAAATTCTGCCTACAAACCCTCGGGTGAGCCAGTGGGACAGAGGTCAGCACCAAACCCCAGTCACCTTCTGAGGTGCAAACACAACCCAATGCCCAGAGCCTTCTGGAAGGGCTGGTCTGACACTCAGTGCCCTTGGGATGTTTTTGCTGCTATTGATTAAAGCCCTTTGTTCCTTTGCTTTCCTTCCCCTTTCCCCACCTGAACTGTGACCACAGGAGACAGGTCCTGGCTGCAGGTGCTGTCTCTGTGCACACACTGGAAGTGGATACTGCTGGATATGTGAAGAAAATCTGTCAGAGCTATCAGCAAACCCAGCTGCAGTTCAGAAAGTTTTCCCACAAGTCAGCCTAAAAAGAGTGAGGGGGAGAGGGGATGAGAAAGTTTTGTCTCTTCTTTTAGTGTTGCTCAGGATCACTGACAGCAATAAGGAACATACAGGCTTAGAATCCCCCTCTAAATTCCAAAATAATGTACAAAACACTGAGCCGTGCATTAGTCTGTGCCACCAGCTGGTGGGGGCCAGCAGAGCAGGTTTGTGCTTTCCAGCAGCAATGACCTTTACCTTGCTGCAGCACACTGTCATTAAGGCCCTGCACAGGGCCAGTCACTAGCAGATAGACAGGAGCTATTTTTGTATGTGAATTCAAATGAACAAATGCAATTTCTAACCACTGACCTCCTGAAGCAGATAACAAGTGGGTTTAGGGATAATTAATGATTTTCATAATTTCTAGGAAAGCTTTATCGGTAGCCTTACATTTCTAAAATGCTGACACATCACACGATCCAGGTCCTCAGTGTCCAAAAAAGCACTGAGCACATCACACCACCCCCAGTTTGCAGAGCCAGCACCCCTGACCTGCTGTGTGTGCAGGGGGGATGCTGAGAAGCCAAGGCTGCCCGTTCCCAACTTTTCCTTCATGGATGCACACCTGCCCTCGCACAGGCTCCAGGGTTCAGCAGAGCTGAGTACTTGGGGTGGATCACTCGCTGTGAAGGTTCAGAGACTGACTCCACCAAGAAATGCAGTTTGCATGGGAAACTCACTGCTCACCTCCTCTAGAGGCACACAGAATCTAGCATGAGGAAGGAGATCTGGAGAGGCAGGGAAGGTGCTGGGCTAGGGATCCATCCAGCTTCTGATGATGCTTTAAGTTTTCATTTTTCATATTTTTCAGATCCCGTACTGCATTAGTGCATAACGCCAAACTCCATACAGAGTGTTAGCTACTGTCTTCACACTTTGGTCAGACAACACAATCCCTCTGGGCCTGAGATCCAAGGACACCTCACAGTCTCAGGCCCCAAAAAGTACAAACAAAAGTGAATTGGGGGAGCAAACTGGGGGTAAATGACTTACAAACTTACAGTTGTCTGAAAAACTGGTATCCATTGTCCAGCTTGGGTGTAGCCTCTGGGAGGCTTCTGACTGCCTAGTCAATAAATACCCACTTTATTCTCCAACTCTGCCCAGCCTCTGTTCTAGGGAGCCACCCCAAGGCATCACCTCCTGCCTTGGCCAGCACCACTCCCTGCCTGCTGTGAGCGACCCCTCTCCTTGCTGCAGGCAGGGAAATCCCCTTCTCCTCCAGTGTGGATCTGAACACCCTCACTTGGTATAAACACATTTGGTTTTATTAAACAGATCACTCTACTCTGCTGAGAAAGCACTTACAGGGGAACAGCACGATGGCTTTTCCCAGACTCTCAATGACTTGTGAGACATTTGTAGAGAGCTGGGAGCTGACACCAAGCTGGAGAAGCCTGCACTGGAGATGAAAGATAAGAAAGCTCACTTGCAGAGAATCTGGATTTTGTTCTCTGTGGGAAGAACACAAACTTCTGCATTCAAGACAAATTTAATAATGCATTCCAGTGATCTGCATTTTTCCAAGCTCCTACATTCCCTCCCTTCCTGAACACCATATGTTTTCCCATTCTCTCAGAGGTATTTCTGTGGCATCCACTGCCAATGGGTTGAAAATTAAAGTTATCATGGATGAAACGTCAAGATCTTGAATGTTTGGGAAACAGCCAAATGTTAGTTTAATTAACTCCAACATACTCAATTATGACTGACCTTTTCAAACAGAACCAGAGAAGCAATGAGGTTGGAAGCAACCTCTGGAGATTATGTGCAACCATCTGCTCAAAGCAGAGCCCATTAGATGGACTTGCTCAGGACACCATCCAGCCAGATCTTTTATTAGCTCCCAAAACAATTTTCAAAACAGCTCTCCTCAACACAGGCACTGCAAGAAGTCCTTCAAGAAGTTACTTCAAACCAAATTTTCCAACTTCATTTCCTAGAATGCAAAGAAGTGTTTTGATAATTTCATAACAACACATTTTCCAGAATAGGAAATAAGAAAAAACACTTTTGCTACAATGACTGCATTTTAATACTGGTCACTTTTCAAATTTCAATTACCAATTAAAAATTTAAATTTTCTACATATAAATTCCAAGCTGGATCTTGTGTAAGCATCTTAAAGGAAAACCAGCACCTATCCAGTACCAAGCACTAAGAAGAGTTCAAGTCAACACTTATCACTGTGTGTTTCTTCTCTTCAACTCTTTTCCAGATCACATAAGGAGTTTTGGAAACTCTGTGGACACGTTTTTGCCTGCTCAGACTCCAGCACAGGGAGACCATTGGATGGGACAGGACCCATCACAGCCTCTGGGATGTTCCCGCCACCCAGCAGGTCTGGTTCTGTCTCCAGCTGCTTGCAAAGGTTGTTGCAATTCTGTGTGGTTTCAGCAGGTTTCAGAATAATGAAACCTCTAGTGAAGGTCACAGCACAGACCCCCCACAAACACAAACTTTCAGCTCTCTGGTGCTTCCAAACATGCAGTGACCACATATTGGAAACCATTACCATATATCTACTGGCTTACACAGAAAGTGTGCTACAATGCAGTGAGAGAGATGAAAAAGATGAGAATGTGCTTTAAAAAAAATAAAAAAAACTAAACTAAACAAAACACAACTCCTTATGGGGTTTATCTTCTAAAAGGTGATCATAGGAGAATCTCTACTTTCCAGAACAGTTCTATTTTGATGCTGTGATACTGAGTCCAGGTGTAAGTTAAAACACATGAAGTATTAATTTTCTCTCTCATTTATTCTGAAATATAAATACTTTTATTTTACTTATTAAATTTTTCATCCAAAAAGATCAAGGAACTGGATCACCTAATTCAGGTTATTTGGTCAGAAACTTCCATTCTAATTGTATCACCCCATACAGAAGCAGCAATACAACTGCAACCAACAGAACACCTGCAAATGTACAGACAGCTCTAGTACAATGAGTTACTCACTAATTTACACTGAAAAAACATGAGGTTGTCATAGCTGAGCAGTTAAAAAAACACCCCCTTGCAATCACTTGATGCTTCTGCAGTGAATAATGCAAAAGTGTTTGGAGTGCTCAACCACAGACACAGGAAAAAGGGAATTGCATCATTACAGAAACCCGGGCTGGTTAATTGCAGGTAATGGCTATGAATAATGACAGCAGAGAGTGCTGAATGACGTAGGAGAGAGAATATTCTCTCTCTGAGTTATAATTGCTTAAAACAAACAGTTTGGTCAGTCTGAGCTTACTGCTGACCGCCTGTGCTGCTCCTGCTGGAGCTGTAAACATTTGGCTAAGGCAGTCAGGGAGCAGCTTCCATGGGTTCTGCATCCCACAAATGGTGGCAGAGGAGCATGTTGGTGTTCACAATTTCTGATTTCTTTGTCTGGTGATTAATGACTCGAATGCACAGAACTGAGAGTTTGTTAGACTGGTTGCTCTCTCTTTTCCCACCTTCCACCCTTTCTCCCTGGATGTGGCTACTTGGTAGAAAACCCAGCGGCATTCAAGGGGAGAGAGAGAACATTGGATCCATTTCTCTCCTCCCCCTCAGCCCTGCCTGTCCATCCCCCACCCAGGAACATTCTCTACACACCTGCACACAAACATGGCTTTGCCTGGTGCTCTACAGCCTGATCACTGATTCTTCAAGAAGACATTAATTATGGAAATAATTCCTGAAGAAGGAGAAGTGGTCCTTTGCCATACCAATTCATCTGCTGCTGCAGCCACTCTCAGCGTCCTGTGAGTCTCCCCACAGCTGGAACTATCAATGAAAATGCTGGGAGTCAAGGGGAACAAGCTGCAGTGATGCACAGCAGGATGAAGGAGAGCTAAATCACAAGGAAAGAGACCTCCGAACTACATGTATTTGGGTTTCATCTACTTCATATCAGCCTGTTTGGAAGAATGTTTACTAGGACACATAAACTTTGCCTGTATTTGTCACATCTCCTTTCCATCAGCTCCCTTTTTGAGATTACTTCCATGGCTGAGGCCTTCAAGACACCACACAGTTTGATCTCTACACTTTCAAACATTCACCACCCAAATATCCAAAAGATTTATGACCTACCTGGGCCACCCTTACTTCAAATGGCAAGTTGAGTGTATAAGGAATAACACTTCATGTGAACTGGAAGCATTTATTTCTCTTGCAGTACATGAAGTTGATCTGGGTCTGCATGATGCCACATGAGAGCAAGTCAGGGGAAGCCAACAATGAATAAAACACATGAATCCCCCTGGTCATGTCTCCAGGCAGCAGATTAAGCAGCAGCTCCTACTCCCAATGCACTGACTTCAATGCTCTTACGAAGAGCTGTGAGCCTCAGAACCAGCACATGGGTCAGGACAGAACTGTGCTGAAAATGTGGTGCTTTCCACTTCTCAACATCCTTTTCCAATGTACACAGCCCTGCTGCTCTGAGAACAGCCTGGTTATTTTCACTACAAGCAACATGACATCCCTTAGAAGAGAAGAGCGGCTCCACAGCCATGGCTGTGTGAACCAGTCTCAAGCCATCAGTCCCTCTGGCTGGCTGCAGGACGAGGCAGAATGCCAGCAAATGTCGCTCCTGACCTTGGCTGGCTGGGTCTGAGGCAGCTGGCCACCAGGTATGAAACCCCAAGAGCTCCAGGGACTCCTGTCTTCCTGCACAATGGATTGATGGAGCTCTTGTGGAACACTTTTCTGAGGGTACACGGACACAGCGTGGAACAGCTGCACCACTCTGAACGAGTATCCCCCCATTTCATGCTTGTTGGACTTCCCGAGGACATGCCCTGGCTGTATGCACTTTGTAAGGCACTGAACTCCCTGCAAGCAGTGGATCAGGACTGTGAAGAGGATTATACTGAATAGTTTGCTGATTAGTACAAGAAAAAGGCAGGGAGATTTTGAGAAGTTTTATAAAATTATGCCCACAAAAGCAGGGCTAAGTACTGCTCTACAAACAACAGGAGACAATAGTCATGACATTCTTCTCAGAGAAACTAAACAGGCATTCAACCAGAACAGACTCACTGCTACTGCTGGAACCTTTTAATCCCACCCATCACCTCCTTGCTGCTCTAAAACAGGCACAAGAACAATTGTTTTAAGAAGCTCTAACTGCTGCCTGGGGAATGAGATAAGATTTTGCCCTGGGGGGAGCCAGGTGCTTTGCTGGTGTCTCACAGAAGGTGTCCCCTGCCATGGAGCCCTTGGTCCTGGATTGATGCAGAGGCACCCTGCAGCCTGACCACTGACCTGGCTGGACAGCAGATGACACGATGCCTTGAGCTGCTATTGTATGGAATTACCCATTGAGCTGTGACCATTGTAAACCAGACAAAACCACCACTTCCCCTGCTGCTCTTGGCCTGTTCTCAAGCAAGGAACAAAGCTCAGGAGCAACTCAACTCTGAGCACCATTTTGTCCTTTACTGCTTCTCACATCTCCTCCAAATGAGTTTGTATGCTCTTCCTCACACATGGAAAATCTCTCCCAGCTCTGCTGGCAGATCTAATCTTTCTCTGTTCTTGCTTTAAATACCTTTTATGTTCTTCTCCTTTCATTCAGCCTTCTGATGTTACAGCTTCCCCTCCTCTGCCTGCATAAAGGCGAAAGTTCTGTTCCATGAATGGATCTCACCTGCCCTGGGCTGTGCTGTGAGAGACCATGGGGACAGATTCCCACCTGATGTGGATCATGCAGGTCTGCTGGGGTGATACACAGCCATGGGTCACAGAAAACATGGTGAATAAGGAACACTGTTCTCTGGTTTCCAATACAAGAGTGAGATCAGGCAGAACCTGCTCCATGTCAGCCCAAACCAACAGGGAGCTGCTTCCACGCGCTGTATGGTCCAGCTGCAGAGCTCCTCACCCCAGGACGCTACAAACTGAGCAACTGGACACCTTACTGAGAGAACAAAGCCCACCAGGAGTCATGAAATACTAAGAACTCCCCTGAGGTTCAGACACTCCTCAAGCTGGAGACCTTTTCCTAAGCTGGAAATTGGGAAAGCATTCTGGGAATACCTTGGCACACCCCTGTACCCTTCCCTGAGGGTACACCCCTGAGGGTGCAGGGGACAGCACACGGGGGTGGGTGGGGCTGGCACCTGGCCCAGGGCAGATCTTTATCCCAGCAGTGAAGTCACAGCACCGTGAGTGTCAGTGCAGGTCTGGACAGGCACAGGAGGAGCCCAGTGCTCCCACAGGTGGCACAGCGGGAGAAGGGACCTCCAGAGAGCATTTGGTGCTCACCAGCAGCTGGCTCTGATAGCCAGGCAACTCCAGCTGCTGCTGCAAGGCAGGAGCTAACCCACACTCACCTCTGCGGTTCATCAGCAGCTCAGCAGCTACTGGGACAAGACATCCATGGAGTTGTTCAAAGGAAAGGTTTCATTACAACATCTGGCAGTGAAACAGAAGCCAACTGACACTGCCAATGACAAGATGCTTGTTTGTCTTGATTTTCTTTCAATTATCAAACTCAATGTCCATTTGGCTAAATTAGACAAAAACTGCTCTCCCGTTTTCCTCTAATTTTTGTCAGCAGTCTGATGTAAAGCCCTACAGAAGAAGTATGACCAAGTTATATCAGCATCACCCTTTGTACTTCATAAAAACCTACATACGCCAAGACTGAGACACACATGGGTTAAGTTAAACATCATCTGATTATTGCTTAGTGTCAGAACAGCTCCGATTGTATGGAACTGCAGCAGCAAACTCATATATTATTCATTGAAGAACAGCTCACGTACAAATAGAAGTGTTTGATGTCATCATCTGGCTCAACAGAAACACAGCTAGGCAACAGGAGCCTACAATGAACTGGCTTTAACTGACAGGCTTCAGTGTTTGCATAAGGAATCTTCTATTAGAAAGTTGTCTTTTTGAATTCCAAGGAGTTCCTTGCTTTAGAAATATTTTGGACAACACGAACAAAATAGATACTATATAGGAAACAGCATTAAAGACAAAAGCTAACATGTGATTGCAGACTCTATTTTGAAAATGCCTCCTGAAGAACAGTTGGTTATTGGAAATATTTTTAAAGCAATTTATTCACAGATTTCCAAGACAGTCTGCACTCCTCATGTTCTCTGAATCGACCAAGCTCCAGTTCTTACAGGATCACCCAGTACCAGCACAAATGACTGTTCATTTGAGACATCTCCCCAGGCTCTCCCTTAAGGGTCACCGGGAATGAGCAGTGAATTAAGGTGATAGTAAAATGATGCATTCAGCTGCCGGATTCCTTTTGTGAATGAAGAAGGGTCTGATCAATTCCTATTTACCTCAGCACACTCCTGGTTTCAGAATGGACTTTGGGGGTTTCATCACAGCCTAGCAGGGAACGTTAATGCTTCCATTAATGTTCCATGTAAAAACTTGGAACAGCTATTTGGAGAGATGGGAACAAGAAGGAACGGATTACTGTCAAGCACTGCTGACAGGAAGCCATTGGCACTGGAGAAGGTGAGGCTGGACTGATCAGTCAGCCACCGTCTGCGAGAGAACATTTCATTAAACACGGAAAACAAACAGGACCCGTTTGCCGTGGAGCAGCAGCGCTGGGTGACTCATGCAATTGAACCACCCTGACTCGAACCTGTTGAAGATCTTGGCCCAGCCTTCCCTTTTCAGCATGAATCCGACTAGAAACGTGTCGGTAACCCCCGGGCTGCTGGATAAACACGGAGAGAGCCCATCCGTGCGCTCAGGTGCAGCAGCAGGAGCAGCGGGTCCGACGAGCGGTGCTGCCGCAGCTCCGAGCACGGCACCTGCCGAGCCCCCGGCCTGGCAGCCGCGTCCACCCCCGTGTCCGTGTCCGTGTCCATCCCCAGCCCGTGTCCGTGTCCAACCCCGGCCCGTGCCCACCTCCGGCGGCACGAGTGACCCCGGTGCTCAGCGGGAGAGCCAGCAGGGTGCCCAGGTCCCCGCAGCCCTCCGGCCGGTACTCACATGGCGAGCGGGGGGCGAGCGGGCTGCGCCGGCTCCCTCTCCAGCAAAGATGGCTTTCGGCTCCGCGCCTGCTGCCAGCCGGCTCCTACTGTTGCAGGCACTGTTGTTGGGAGAGGAGGGGTAGGCACCGGCTACTGAGCATGCCTGCGCCTCGCATCAGCGGCTGGGAGCAGAGGCGAGGCTCGGAGTGCGCCCTCCACACCCTCCTGGCCGCGGGAGCGCCCCGGGCCGGCGGGGGCAGCGCCGGGCACAGCGCTGGGTGCGGTCACCGGAGCGCGCTCGCTGCGGCCGGCACCTGCGGGGGTCAGGTGTGAACCGCGGAGTGTTTCTTTAACAACCTTCTTGCTGCCCCTCCTCGCTAGAAAGGAACATTTTTAAAAGGAAGAATATAACGGAAGGTGCTGCCGTTCGATCCC
Source organism: Chloebia gouldiae (assembly GCA_003676055.1). NCBI lineage: Eukaryota > Metazoa > Chordata > Aves > Passeriformes > Passeridae > Chloebia > Chloebia gouldiae. The sequence continues at coordinate 1,797,630 of QUSF01000055.1, forward strand.
ACGCGGTCGTGCGTGTCGTTTCATCCACTTGTGGATGAAAACCCACAGAGCAAATCCAGAGACAGATAAGCTACCAGATCAAGCACTGATTCTGGAAAGGTTATGCCTCAGAGGAAGTACACCCTTGCTTCTGGTTTAGACGTCACCTCACACTCGCCCTCAATCCAGGCATCCAGCCTCACCCTCCATGGATATCAGCACCTCCCTGCATGCCCCGTTCCCCTGTGCAGAACTGAAACTCTGAAACAGCACATGCTCCTCTGCATGCAAACCAAGGCCTTCACATACTCTAAACAGAGGTGAAGGAATAAGAAAGTCTGCATGGTTTTTAAAGAAGTGGCATTTAGCACTGCTGCCCCAATGATACCTTGTTCATTTGTGAAAAAATGCTTCACCTGTTGCTGCCTTCACTAATTTTCCATGGGTGTCAGTGGTAGCCAGCCCTGGCCATTCAAACCAGGTATTTGGGTAATGCAAGTAGCTTTGCTAGGTACCTTGACCTCAAATCTTGGGGTGCCTGTTGGAAATAAAGTGCAACAGTGTCACCAGATTAAATCTGTACTTTCTGATGTGGAAATCTAAGAAAAGGTGAATTGTTCCTGAAAGCAATAGGCAAAGGCACCCCAGTCACTGGGAATGAGCAAAGCAGCAATGCAAATTTCTTAGCTTGTTATCAGCCAGCTGAGTATTTTCATGCAGATTGTAGCCTGGGAATGTGACAGCACCCACAGCCTAGACACCAGGACGCCCAGCTATTGCCCAAATCTGGGCTCAGGTGTTATCACAGCCTGCTCAGATGTAAGCCATGGGCTGTCAGCTCTGAAGGGATCCAGCTCTCTGAAGAAATAGGGAACTCCTCAGAGTGACAGTCACAGGAGCCTCTCCCTTCTCTGCTGCCTGAGAGCTTGCTCACTGCATTAAAGACTCCTCATACCTCCTGCCACTGGATTCTGCCTTTTCTGCTGGAGCCAATTGTCTGCATGAATGAATAAATGCCCCTTGGACATTTTGGGCACCACTTCGAGCCTTAGGTTTTTTGCTCATAGATCACACTCATGAGAGCCTGGCCATAGAAACTTTTCCTAATGGAAGTAAAAAACACTTCAAACTGTATTTTCTCTATGTGAAGATGGAGTTTCAATGAATTGATACGCTCTGATCACAATCAGGAGATTCCCAACTCTATCCACCCACAGGATTACTTAGCTCACCATTTCTCATCTGGAATTGCTCCTTCCTTCTGTGCCGAGGAGAGTTTACTTTTCTGCTATCCTAGACAAAGATACATTCATGTCATATATTATATATATATGATTGCTTATATGATACATTTATGTGATTACTTGTACGATGCCACAGCAGCACCCACACTCAGGCTGGCACCAAACACAGGCACAACCTGCTACCAGGGACATTCTCACCTTCATCTTTAAACCCAAGCCACACCTGAATATTGAGAAAGTAACAAGTCTTTCCTGGCTTGTGAGGTCAGGAGCTTCTGGGACAGAGACATCTTCCACCAGACCTTTCTGCCCATTCTGTGGTCTCGCTTCCAGTCATTATTACATGCAGGGTGGAACAAGTGCTGGTGCTAGACCAAAGCTCACAAGTCTCCAAAAAAACAATCCCAAACAAAAAAAACTTTGGAAGACTCCAAATCCAACACATTGAAATGTTTTATTATACAAACTATCCAGAGCAAATGATAGAGTGTTTGTGCTGACCCCATGCCAACTTTATCCCTATTGAAGGGGAACAGAAAATATCCACATAAAGGTGAAATGGCAGTCAGGAAACTTAGAAATCAGAAATTAGGAGAAGTGTTCCACTACAGGGAAAACACCTCAGACCTTGTGAGCACAGTGCAGAATCAGCTGAAGGTACACCAGTGCCCCAGATCATCTGGCTGTGGCTTCCTTCAGAGTGGTACCAGAGAGGTCTCTAAGCCAAATTAAACAACATCACTGCACTGTAGCTGCTAAAAATAGAATTTCCTACCGGCTAATGAAGGCATCACCATTCCAATGCAAGAAGGCTCACAATCCTGAGGAAAATCCACAGCTGATCTGGGGGACATTTCCTTTAGGCCTACATTCCCTGGAGCTTGCAGATTGCCATTAAAGGCCACCAAAGCCTTTGGTGTTAGAAGAGACGTAGAGACACCCTGTGGTGGCAAAACTAATATGACCAGAATGAGTTCAAATAGCTTAAATGTCATTTAAGTCACAGAACTGAATCAGAAAATCTGCCTCCGGGCTACACAGAGAAATTGTCCCCCAGTTGCTATTCAGGTACTTTCTCTGGAACTCCTTTCCTGTCTGGCATCTTTTGCTCTGTCTGTTTGCACTGCCACAGAGATTTTCCCTCTTACTCTGTTTGTTGTAGCAACAACAGCAGGATCAGGGATGGTGCAGTTGGAGGGATAGCTATGGAAAAGCTCCTCTTTTGGAAAATAACTTCCTACATCTTCATCCTGCCCCTCTTGGGTATGGAAAACAATCAGTCTGCTTTGTAAACTCTTGGGTTTTTATCCCATCCATAATTTGTATTTTGTCCTGAAGCAAAATTTTGTTTATGAAGGCAGTTTCAGAGCCACCAATACACTGCTGAGGATGTTCCAGAATGAAAGCTAACCAACCACCATCATCAGTGCAAATCAATTCTGGCACAAATCAATTCTGGCATCTGGAGCCTTGCAGGTGCTATAGCTTGCTTATAATTATCTAGAGGCAACCTGGAGATAGAACACTGAGGCTCCTAAAAATGTTATATACTGCTGTTACATGATCTTCACCTGAGGAAAATGTATTTTCTCGTGGATCTGCAAGTAGGATCCCCACTCAGAAGAGTCATCATGTAGCCCATAGCTTTATAGAGTACCCATACAACAGAGTAAATCTCAGGGCCAGCCACAATAACACTGGTACTGGTTACTTTGGCTCACAGAACAAAACACCATTAGTGCCAAATAAGAAGGGTGAGAGCAGTTAATTGGTTTATAGAAAGCAATGGTAATTAAGTTTCACAAGATTTAAGCAGAAAAGAAAAGCAAGGCAAATAAATCAATTATCCAAATGCTGCATTTTCAAATCTTCTGATCTGGCAATGCATTTAAACAAAGTATAGGAGGAATTCCCCCTAAATCTTCAGAACTTATGACACTGGAAACTCAGCATAGCCAAATTAATTTTAAAGAGAGAAATTAAACACTACACATGTGCAAAGTACATTTTTTTCAGAAACTATTGTCTGAAAGGATTAAGAAAATATCTGTTCTAAGTATCTTCAATCCTTTGTCACCAAGTTCTACATGTTTGTTTTAAGTGGCTTGTTTTTTCTCTTGACTTTTTAGAAAAGTGGAATTGGTACTGAATGAGCCAGCCTTCACAGCTCACTTCTCAGAAGCAAGGCAGATGCCTGCTGCCTCTATTAGCCACAGGTGGTCTGTTCTGCAGAGCTTCACTTCAGCACCACTGCTTGCCTAAAATGGGTCTTGCATTTGCAGATTATTTTGTCAGAAATTAAAACCTCAAGTCTGTATTTGTGGGGTGTGTAATTTCCTTACACTCACAACTTCTAGTCATTCCTTCATGGCATATTAGTGCTTTAATGACAATTTCCTTTTGCAGGTCATTAAAGCATTTGTAATTCCTCTCAAAAATTGTATTTTCTGCCATTTTTCTGAGAGATCCAGGTCCAGCTTACCTGGGTTCTGTTAAAACCCTGAGTAGCTCATTACCAAGCCTGAGTAGCAAGATGTGATGCTCTGAGCTCCTTCAAGGGATTTACAGTTCCTTGTTAAAGTGTATTAATTGATAATTTTGAAAACTTTGCAGGTATGATCCTGCCAAGCATTTGCACAGTGAGGCCCACTCCCTCCTGCCTGTGTGTGTCCCTGTGGTAAAAACTGGGTACAAGGAACTCTGCTTAAAAGTCTGTGAGGGGCTGAGGAGGGAGAAGAAGAGTAAAAGAAGAAAAGTTAAAAATGGTTGCCAATTTTGTTTTTAAGCGTTCGTGTGGTTTGATTTAGAAGATTGGTGGGAAGTATTTGTAGCAGACAGGAACAAGACAACAGACAGAGGAGGGGGGAGCATGACCCTCCAAGTCAAGCAACCAAAAGTTAACGCAATTACCAAATATGAAATGTGGAGCAGAGGGACTAATTCGATCAGAGAGGCCAAAGGGATAATTCTTGGAGACAAAGCATTGCAACGCGGAAATGCAGGCTAATCAACTGCTTTATCAAAAGAAAAAGGAAACAATTTCCAAGCCTTAACTAAAATCCCCAGCTGTTTCTCCATCTTTTCAGAGGTCTGTTTTTGCCTAGCCGCACTTGTTCCATCTTACATTTATTTCACTGCTTCTGGTCCCGGCACAAAGCTGTTTCCCTGGCTCCTGGCTCTTCACTTGTGTCAAAAAAGCTGCCTCTACTCTTGGTTTAAGGAACTCCTCAATCATGAAAGAGAGCATGCAGAGGGAAATATTCATTCTATTTAATGTCCAAGCCTACTTTCCATAATTATCTGGAATAGAGCAAGACTATCCAGAATCACTTTGTGTCTGCAGGATTTTTCAGAGCCGGTATTTGCTTCATCTGATGGAAAGAAGCTGCTCAGTGATCTCCAGTGAACTCCTGTGTGCCTGGGACCCTCTCAGGTCTGTAAAGCAGCAGATCCAGACTTCACCAGGTACAACTCAGCAAAGCAGAGGTTTTCAGACTCAGACTTCTGCTTCCAGCTACGCAGTTGCTGCTGATATGACAGATAAAATGAGCTGGCACAAAGGAAAGAAGGAACTGACTGAAGAAAGCACAGGAGAGGGGAAGCACGGCCGAAAAAAGCGAGAGCGGCTGTTCAAGAAGAGATTTTCTCGACTGAGCCTCTTCTCTGGGTCTCCCAAAAAGAAACTGTAAGTACATCCAAGATTATATTTTGCATACATTTTCAAACAATAAATTTTGTGAGTATTTCCAGAGAAGCTTTGGAAGAGCCACAAACACCTTGTTAGCTCTGTTGGATTAATGTTTCACAAATGAGGAAAGAGAGGCTAATTAAACAACGTGAGCTAAAACTATTAAGTCACTGGCAGCACTAGAGATTAAATTAACTTCTCCAAGTCTTGTGTGTTTGTGTATTTATCTTACATCCATTTCCCTATGCTTTGAGCAAGAGATTAGCAGGGGCAGCATCTCTGTTTCTCTAGGCACACACCAGCACTGCCACTGAGACAACCACACGTTGCTGCAGTTTTTGTTGCACCAGAGCTATAACTCTGGGGTGCAATGGAAAATGCCAATGCATGGGCAGCAGCAAAAATCACTGTTCAACAAAGTTAATGATACTTGAAATTTCTGAAAATTCATAATTAATGCTTGTGCTCCTGCAATAGTGCCTTTATATTTACTCTTTTCAGTTAGAAGGAGAAAAAGGGAAATGAAACAAAAAGACAAACAAATAATAAATATTTGTTTTTTAACCTAAGTAAGCAGAGGCAAAAATTATTTTGAACTTTCTGCTCTGTGAATGTATTAGTTTAGAGGCATCATAATCATCCTTATGGGGTTTGAAATTCTCTTCTTGGGTCTTTCTCCCTGGAATTATTCTTCCTTAACATGAAGTAAACTGAGTATATGCTAAGATCAAGGAGGGGGTTTCCAAAAAATGTCTTTTCTCATCCAAGAGCTGTTTTCCCTACAGATCTCCTAAAAGGAGTCTGTCTTTGGCAATTATCATGAAATTACCGTCTTAGCAGGAAGTGCATGCAAGTCTCCACAATTACTCAGCTAACTGCATTAGGCTTGATAGCCACAGCAGCTGGTTGCAGGCTCCACAGAAGATTAAAATACACTAGCAAGAAATGAACCTGAGAGCCAGATTTTTTCCCTCAGACTGATCTAATTGCAGCACAGTTAATACCAAGGGCTTGGTTTTGGGATTTTTCTTGCTGCACTGGTGAGGAACTGGACTAGAAACACAGTCAAACATCCAAGAAGTGAATTACTGCTGTGAAATGTTCTCTGTTTTTCATAATTTCACTGAAGGGTGCATTCAGGAGGCAGACAAATACAATTGAAACAGTAAAATCATGTTTTCTGAACATTGATCCTTATTTGTGAGTGATAAATATGAATTTTCCCCAGTTTGAGATAAAAGAAAAAAATTAAAAATTGAACAGTGATCTAGTAATCTCCCATGGTACTCCCGTGTTTATGGAGAGAGTCAGCCTTCAGACTTTACTGGACCTACTCCTATAGACACAGTGCATGGCAGTGGTTTTTAAATGCATTCCAGCCATCAGAGCTTACAGACCTTTCATAGTGAGATCATCTCTACAGCCAGCACTGATTCATGAGCTCTGTAAGGGATTGTGCAGGTAGGACAGAAGGGTATGTAATTTGATCAGGAGAACTTTTCTTTCAGCTCTTCCACTCTGGCCAAGGCCAGTGCAATACTGGCCAGTGCTGGCTTTAGTGGCCAGCATTGTTGTGCATTGCTGGTGCGCACAAGTGGGACAAGAACCTTTGTGATGATGTAGGGGAGCATGGGGTCAGACCCAGAGCTCTGTGGAGTTTGTCTTGTGTGTTTGTTTGCTCACGCAAACACACAAGGCTCATGCCACAGTCATGCACAGAAGAGCTGCGCATCAAAGCTCCTATCACGCTAGCTGATGCCACTCTTTTATGGTTTTGTTTAAATGATGAAAATCCTTTAATAATTCTGCACTCTAAAACTAATGGCTTGTCACTGCCACCACAGCACCAGAGCCAGATTCTCCTTTTTGCTGTCCATCCCTGTTTTTCCAGGTGGTCACACACAGCGCGCTCTCCTAGGGTGTCGCAGGTACAGCCTCTGGAAGGGTCCATAAATCTAATGGTTTATGAACTCACTAATTCTTCTGCTGCCTGAATCCATCCAGGAGTGCACGGGCTGAGCCTGTCACCTCTCTGTGCCGGTTTAGCCCCCAGGGGAGCGGCCCGCTGGCCGAGGACAAGCGGAGGTGCCGGCACGGGAAGGGCTCCGGGCGGGCGCAGGAGGAGCCGCAATCCCCGGCGCAGCCCGCAGCCCCGCGGCGCTCCCGGGGGATGTGTCCGAGCTGCGAGATCCTGCTCTGCCGGCCCTGCGGCACCCTGCACTCGCAGCGCGCCTTCATCGCCCACAGCCTGCTCGACCACTACGACAGCGCAGCCCTGCCCTGCTGACCGCGCCGCCGGGGATGGGAGCTCTGGGGGCCCTGAGCGCAGCCCAAACCCAAAGCTGGATCCATCGGGATGACGGAGCCCGGCCCGGCAGCGGCTCAGTCTGTACGCACCACTCATTTAACCAGCGCAAATCCGGTAAACAGACCTGTAAGCTAAACATCTCTCAGCTGTTAAGGACAGGGAATTGTTTCAGAAATATCCTCCAGAGCTTTCCTTTTCCTCTCAAGGAAACAAAGATTATCCCATTGAGCTGCAAACGTGAGCATGACTATTACACGCAGAGCCTCTTGGAATGCCTTTGTTTGCTTCAGTGTTGTTTGTGGTCTAGAATATTAAACGTTTTATTTTTAAATTAACTACCTCTGAAATGCAACTTTATGGGGGAAAGGGCTTCTAAAAATTGTCCTGGCCACAAGGATTGCAACTTACATCCCAGTTCCCTCCTAGAATTTCCAAATTTTCACAGGCTTTGAACATCTCACTTGTGTTCCTGCACCTCACCTTAAAAGGAGCAAGGACAATCACAACTCATGAGGTATTTAAGCCTTCTTTGAACTCTTAAAGCCTGAGCTGTATTTTTAAGTAGTTCTTCAAACAGTGTAGTACATCTCCAGACACGAGGCCAAGGCTCTGGGGCGGGGGGACATTAAGGTCCAGGTGTACAAAAGACTTCACCACTGTGGAATTCCCAAGCAGCAGTGAAGGGTGGAAGCAGCCTTGGGAAGAGATGGTCCCAAGTCTAGCAGCATGCACCTTTTCCTCACATGCCAAGGGGCACAAATCTATGTGCAGGATTTATTCCTTGCTCTTTGGTAGAGAACAAACTAAACAGACTTAGTTTCTCACAGCTATTAATATTTATTTTATAAATATTAATGGCTGTGGGTTCTTTTATTTAGCCAAGCAGAAGAACACAGGCTGGGACATTTGGACCTTAATTTCATCTCTCCTTTTCCTAAATTGGAAAGTAACAAGTTCATAGGGAAAAGGACTCTGTCCTTCCCACTCCTCTTTTGGAGCTGTTCCATTTTTGTTCAAATGAACCTCTGGTAAGGTGACTGGAATCCAGATTTTTTTCCTATCCCTAGGGAATACTTGGACTGAGCTACAACATCTATTCTTGTATTTTGTTTCCAGCCCCCCAGGAAAAGAGTTTCAGCAGGAGTTTAGAGCCACATATACAACACTATGTGCTCCAGAGTACCTTGAACCACAGTGCCCATCTCCCTCTGTGAAATGTCACACACTCAATGCTCCTCATGCAGGAGGTACAGAGATCATTTCAGGAACCAGACCGAGCTGCTGGAAGCACCCAGGGCAAAGCCCATTAGGAATTTCATGTAGGAGAAAGCCTTAGGCAGGATTCACAAACTGGAATGAACTGCTGCCAGGTTCCTCCTTTCTGCCCAGACTTCACTGGTTCTGCACATTGCCAGCAATTGCCCAGACTTCCTGCCCAAATGCAGACTTCTAAAGCCAGAAACGAGATTTTCCGAACACCCCTGTGCTACAAGGGCCTTAATCCCTCCAAAACCATGTTTCCATGGTGCTTGATTGTCACTTCAATTCATTTTAAAAGCCAATCAGGATGAACTAATGCTCCTGGCAGGAGCACCTCCCCTCTCCTCCACTGGGCATGGAATCATGTTTGGGGAGAGTAACTACAACATTTTTATTATGCACTGAGGCAGCACCATCAGTTTTGTACTTGCTTTCTCAGCAGCTGGTGAATTCCTGCACCTTGCCTACACTGGCTACCAAAACCTGCTGCAGAGATCTGTGGGTGCTGTATTTGCTCCTACCACATCAAGATTAAGGTGTGTCCATTGAGGTCAGGCAATAGAACCACACCTTGATCTTAGCCTGGCTTCAATCCCATCAGCCACACCACAGTGGGCCCCTTTTGTCTCCAAAAACCCCAGAGGCCCGTGCAAACAATGAGGCCCAACAGCAGCAGGGCATTGGCAGCACCTACTGACACTTGGGCATCAGAACAGCTCTGCTCCCTCAGCTCTTGGAGGGTCATGCCAGACAAGTAATTTTTAACATTATTATATCTTAGCAGAGGATTTCAGGCTTAGATTTTAAAGCTGGCTCAGACACATAATTACACTAATACAATATACTGTGAAAGAATAATAACAGAAATACTGATTACATATTTAAAAGATTTAGGCTTGAAACCATCCGACAGAATAAAGCAATGCTATGGCCTGACATATCAATTATTAAGAGCCTCTACTATTTAATGATCTGATTTCAATAGCTCTGAGAGATTAAAGAGGAATATTGGACTCTTTTGTATTAAATACAGGAATGGGCTCTGTTCAAGGCATTTGCTGGAATGTGAGTGACTTGACAACCTCTAACACCCCACTGCCAAAACAACCAATACAAGTATGAGAGGGAAAGGAGGCAGCTCCACAGCTGAGGGGCAAATCCATGGGAGCTCTTTCCCTGGAAATCCAACACAGGACAAGCAGGAGTGTAAAAGCAGCAGCTGTCACCGTTTGTTACAAAATAAATGATTCAAGGTAGAAAGTAAACCCATCAAGCAACCATGCAATCAGTAATAAACTAGAAAAAATAAAGATCATTTCCACACTGCATTTCAATTTCAGCCATGGTTTTTAAAGCAGCCCAAGCAGCTTTCCCCTCTGCCAGATGCAATAAAGGCCTTTAGAAGGAAATGTCATTTTTCCAGTGGACATACAGAAAGGTAATTAACATGAGACCATATGAACTGAAGGTCCAACACAAAATCTTTAAATTCTCTTATTATAATCTAACCATTTGATGCCTTCTGAATTCAGAAACTGGTCTAAAATAATATGTTCCAAATTAGCCCAAATTAACTTACCAATTTAGTATTAGAGCTGGGTATTGTGAGGAAAGTACAGAAATCATCAATGGACTGATGTACCAAAACCCAGTCTTGGATGACAAACGCTGTCAAAGTTAAAGTCTCCTTTGACTTTTCACAAAGCAGTTAATTTATTTATTTGTTTTCTGAATGAAAGTCTGTATGCCACAGGTATGATGAAAACCAGGCAAAAGTGGTGATCTTTTTACTAATACAATTCAGCAAACCAGGACTCAAAACTTAACATGAAAGTATCACAGAATCAGCTTTGGTGACCTAGTAAATGCTGTTCCCTGCCAGGTTCAGCTCTGAGAGGTCAGCCTGGGAAGCACTCCTGTGAGATGGGATCTCTTCTCAGCTATCTGAAGATAATTCAAAGGAGGAAAACGCTTCACTGTCTTTCCTGCCAAACACAAAAAAATGACCATTTAGCTTGGCTCTAACTTTCTTTTCCCATTCTTGTTAATTAATTGCCAAGAGTAAACACAGAGAAGGTAAAAACCAAACACAACACAACCATTGAAGGGCAACCAACACAAACACTAAGCAGAAGCAGTATTTCCTAATCACCTCTAAATATTCCTCAAGGAACAGAGGCAATGGGATTTTCTCATCATCTCAAATACTTTTACAACCTGCATTAAACTCGCATCCGAAATCCCCTCAACCACCACAAAGCCTCTTTACTCAGTGCAGTAAGGGAAGGTGTTCCTGCACCTGCAGGTCACAGCTCTCACCTGCAGCGGTGCAGAGGGGAGCCTGAGGCACAGCCTTGAGCCACCTGTCCGAGTCCCACGGGATGCTTGGGGTGGGACAGGGAACCCAGCTGCCCTCGGAGCCACGGAAATGAAGGAAACGGAGATGCCACTGTGCTCCCTCCTGCCAGAGCCCATGCACACCAGCCCCAGACAGCCAAGGGGCACTCGCCAACTTCATCCCAAACTCCTGGAAAAGTTGGTGTCTCCCTCAGCAAGACCAGAGATGTCCAAGTGCTCTGTTTCACAGAAAAACAGAATGTGTCCAGAAGGGCTCCTTATGCAAATTCACATGCTGTGAATTACCTGAGGATGTCATTACTTTTTTCAGAGCTGTCACCTGCAATGTAGTTTCTTTTTAACTTTCCTGCCATCTGCTATAGAAATAATAATAATTTTAAAAAGGACATGGCAAACTTTAAATGCTACTATATTGTATATTAAAAAACAGCCCTAAACCCAACAAAACCAATCCACGTACCACTTGTTACTTTTAAAATACTCTAGAAGTCTTTTCAGACAGATAAGCCCATAGGGTGAGGAGACAAGAATCAATGCCCTACACAGAACTGATTCCAGGTAAGTTCTTAACCTCTAAAATAAACATGGAAACCCCAAAGTAACAAAAACAAAACACTTTCAACAAAGTAAAACCTATTTTAATTAAATTCATACACCATCCAACATTTCTATGCAGAACAACTGTTTAGTCAAAAAAGTAAATATATATGTTTAATTCTCTTTCAAATGTCCACAAGAATCAAGAGCTACCAGTGTTCCTTGGAGAACAGGCGGTAGTTAAACCTCTCTTGCTGATGTTCAGGAACAATTTGTTACATCTTTTAACCAGCAGTTCCCTATTGCACGTAACAAATTCGCTCTCTGTTTAAGCACCCAAAAGCCTGGTACCTCACTAAATAAATTAAAACAAATCCAGTTTCTGCAGCAACCATCTTCAACATATATATCTCAGTAAAGCAAAATATTCCTGCAAGCTTTTAATAAATAGAGTCAGAAAATCAGTGACTGCATTGGTGTTCTGTGGAATGATCTTTCCCCATAACTCTTGCTTCACCAACTAGTTGGGGTTTTTGGTATGCATGCTTTAAAAATCACTTTGTGTAGTACATTTAATGAAAACATCCCTTACATAGGTCAGTACATTTCGCAGGGAAGGATTGATCTGAGACAGGAATTTCAGTGTAAAGCTGGAAGGAACTTCTTGCTGGAGCCAAACCAAACTGTGCCCCCCTGGGAGCTGAAGGCAAAGCACCAGAGGCTGAGTGACTGTAACCAACAGGGGATTTTCAGGCATGTCTGGAACTGGCCTAACCTTCCTCATTCTGAAAGGCTTCTTTTGTGTCTTAAGTCAGAGGAAGAAACCTGTGCAGCCCTGAACATCTGGATGCTACATCACATCTGTCAGGTCACCCCCACCCTTCACACACCCACCCTTCATTCGGCAGCAGCACAGACATGAAGCAGCTCCCTGCAGTACAGTGATACCACTGCTATTTACAGTAGAATTAATGCATCTGTGCCAGCAGGGCAGAGGTCATATGAAAAATATACACAACATGCTCATTTTATAGCCAGATTAGGATATAAAAAAAAAATGTTCTCTTCAAGTCCTAACTTTAAACAAAGAACAGTTCTGTAAGAGGTCTTCAAACCTCCTGAGGATATGTTAGAGCACATTACCCTAATGTATAAAAACAAATATTTACACCTCCATAAAGTACCAAAGAATTTTTAAAAATGCCTAGTAGCTCTCAGCGTGCAAAGTCAGCAGGAACTGATTATCCAGGATGTTCACTAACTGTAGAGACAGTCTTGGAATCAAGCATTCAGAAGCGGAGTGCAAACGACTCAAGAATTATTTCAGTCCATTTCTTTTCGCTGTTGTTTCCGTTCTTGTTTTGGAACAGGTCATAGAATCACAGAATGTGCTGAGCTGGAAGGGACCCATCAGGATCAGAGTCCAACTGCTGGCCCTGTGTGGGGCTCTCCAAGAACCACCCTGTGCCTGAGAGCATTGTCCCAGTGCTTCCTGAAATGTTGTTGGTCCATACCACAGAAACCCTTTACAAACACTTATCAAGGTAACCTTCAGCTTAGTGCAAATGCCAGAATCTCCTAGGACCTGTAATCTTTTCTGACAGTGTGAGCCATCCAGTTCACTTTAGTAGTCCAACTTTCCCGCAGAGCTTCATCAAACTTTTGCTTGAACTGTTTTAGTGCTTCTTCCTCACTCTTCCCTAAGGCCAGGGAGTCCTAAGGCAACAGGGAAACAAGGACTGTTAGGAGTTTTAAAAAGCATAGTTAAACCCTCCTTCACCTTTCAACACAAGCCACAGTGTGTTTTGTTCTCCTCTGACACTTTTTTGCTTACTACTCACTGAGCAATACATCACTTGGTTTAAATAATATATCTCCCTGGGTTTAAAGATAAAACTGAAAGAGAATGAAGCATATAATTTTCACCTTTCCAGGTCTATGCCTGTGCCAAGATGTAAAATATCTCTGATGCACAGATCGTCACCCTCTGAGCACTAGGCCTGACTACAGACCTTGCTCTATACAGCTGAAAAAGCAAACTTCAAGGACTGTGTGGAAATCTTCACAGAAATGGAAAACTATGAAAATGTATTAATCTTGGAATCAAAAAATCACATCCTGGAAAAATCTGAGTCCTGCTGAGCTGTAGCTCTTACTTTACCTTGAGATACTGGATGTCCTTGACAGAGGTGAGCTCTGGCAGCCCTGCAGTCAGCATCAGTGCAAAGAGGGTAATAAATAGGTTGCCGTGCTTGCGCAGGATCAGGTAGGCTTCCTCACAGTACTGCCGGAACCTGTGCGGGCGGGCAGGGAGCACACCAGGGAGAGTTACACACTGGCAGTGTCTGCAGCTGTTACTGTTTTACTGTTACCTGCAATCTGTTAGCTGTCTGACAAACACAGCCTGCGGAACACAGCACAGAGAGGACAGAGATGCACGCAGAACCTGTGTTTGTGCATTCCCACAGACACATCCCACATCTCCCCAGCGAGCCCTCAGTGCAAAACACCACCAGCTGCTCTTTGGAAAGAACAAAAGTGCCAGGGGTCATGGTCCCACCTCCCTGAGAATCTGTTAGGTGAAATGCTCTGATGATCCTATGGGGTGGGCTACAGTGGAAAAGCCAAAGCTCTATTACAGTCCCTCTAATCTCTGTCATCTCTAATTCCTTCCATGGTCAAAACTGAGCCAGCTTCCAGGGCTGGTGAACCACATGGCTCCTTGTGGCCAAGCACATGGCTCCTTATGGCCAAGCATCCAAGCAAGGCCAGCATGGGGCAGCACAATGAACTTGCCCTGATGGACAGGAAGGGCAGGAGGGAGCCTCTTCCTAAGGGCAATGCTTGAACAACAGTCTGGCAGCCCTGCCTGGAGCCCAGAGCTGCTGCAGGCAGAACTGGGCCCAGCAGAACCTGCCACCTCCTGCTGTGGGAGATCAACTGCAGAGCTGCAGCTCCTGGTTCTGAAGTCATCTGTGGACATTCCAGCTCAGGGGGAACAGTAGATAGTCCTGTAAATGCATGTTGGCACACTTCCACGCAAGTGCAAATGAGCAAACTAACCCCAGGTAGGTTCTGGGATGCTAAAAATTATCACTTCAATTACAAATAGATCAAAGTAACACTCACCGACCAAATTTTTCAGTGTTCCCTGTTTTTCCTTGTTGAATAACATGAATGAAATCATAGGTGAGTATGAAAGGTACCCGTTCCCTTTTAATTCCAAACTTGGACTTAAAGTTTCCAAGAATATGCCCAAAATCTATGTGAAAGAGCTAAAAAAAAAAACAAACAAAACAAAAAACCAAAAAAACAAGTGAAAAATTATCTCTCCAGTGAAATGCGTCACTTTTTAAATGTCTCTACAGCACACAGGTCTCAAGAACAGCTAACTTCCAATGTTACTCTCCAAAACCTCCAAAAGGTTGTGGTTTCTACCCTTTAGGAGTATTTGGTTCTAAACCACTTCAAGATTTAAAGTCAGTAATAACATCCATACTCTTCTAAGTGACCACTTCAGCAAAAGATTCTCCCAGGTTTAGGCTGCTGCTGCCACAGAGAGACATCTTGGTGGCAGTATCAGACAAAAATGAGTCCAAGGATGAGCCCACAAGGCTCAACATCATCACATCCAAGACCTTCCCACACAAGACCTGAGACAAAGGTAGCAGAGCTGAGTTCATCTGAAGGACCCTGTGGCAGTTCCCCATGTTAGAATTGAGGTTAAGGGCATTCCAGCTTTCTTCAAGGAAGTACAAACTTAAAAAGAATACTGCAAACGTCTGTAAAACTCTCAATTTTATAATCTTTCCTGATTTTCTAGGAAGAATAATTTCAATTAAATCAGACAAGTTACATTACAGAGTAGCAATAAAGAAAGCACATGTCTAGGAGCTCTCCCAGGTTCTGAGTGCACAGCATTGTGCTGGTGCTGGGCTCCACACCGAGCATTTCTGCTGGGCTGAGCTGCACAGACTCACTTCAGGGAAACCACACTGCTCCAAAATGCAGTTCATGGATTTTTAAGGGCAGCCCTTTACAAGATACCTGAAGACGACTTTTATTCAATTAATATGAATCATTTTAAGGCCTCTTGGATGTTCTGTAAAAGCCCTGCAGAACAGCCTCTCTCCATACAGAATTGCTGATGGACCAGGCTGTTCTCTGTCCTTCCCCCAGCATTACATTTCCTTTCCTTGAAGCTCTCTCCAATTCTCAGTGAACCACAGACCTCAGCTCTAACCCTGTGTGCCCTTCCTTTCACCAAGGCACCAAAGAAATTACAAGTTCTCAAGAGAACTCTTGAACACCAAGGACACCAAAGGCATTCTGCCTACAGAAGGGGTTTTTACCTGCCCATTTTTCCGAACCATGATATTGTCACTGTGTCTGTCACCAATTCCCAGCACATATGTAGCTACACAGTAGCCAGCACAAGACAGGGTAAATTCTTCAATGGCTCGATCCAAGTCCTCTCTGTAACCACACAAAAAATTGTATTAGTGCACACTGTTGGAATTCATGTTATGCCTTGGTCTCAAAAAGGGTTTTTCTTGTTTAAACAAGAAGTCCATTAGGATGCTGTAAAACCAGATTTACTTGAGGAAAAAACACTTTAAAGGTAGCTATGGGGAACAAGCAGTATGGAAGGCAACACCAAGGCTTGAGACTCATGTAGTTTTCTTAGGTTTGTTTGTGCTGCCAAATTGAATCTAACTTACTCAACAGTATACAGCCAAAATGCTGCAAATGCCAGGCCCAAGGGTCCCAAGAATTTCAGGCAGAATTTGATATGCTAGAAAAGCAATTAGCAAGAAACCATACCTTCCTCCAGACCAAAAGAGAAACTTCAGAGAATTCTGTAGCTTATACTATAGCTGTGAGAATAAGCGTAGAAATTACCCTAAATTGTATTCCTTCAGCCAGTTCAAGAGTGCGTCCTTGTTGAAGGCAGCAGCTGCAGCAACGTTGCTGCTGTTTAACTGAATGTCAGCAATAGTTTCTGAGCTAGAAACAGCCTCAATGAGGCCAGCGTGATCTCCAGTTGCTAAACAGCCATAGGGCAATATCCTGCAAGGAAACACAGAATCACATCAGAACCAAAAACTGCAAAATGCTTCTTTAGTTATTCAATGTTTGGAGATGAATACTCATGATTTTTGGCTGAATACTCATGTGGACAGCAAACTCTCAAGGGGTAATATACAGGAATTTATTG
Organism: Chloebia gouldiae; assembly: GCA_003676055.1. NCBI lineage: Eukaryota > Metazoa > Chordata > Aves > Passeriformes > Passeridae > Chloebia > Chloebia gouldiae. The sequence goes on from QUSF01000055.1 coordinate 1,814,222, forward strand.
TAAAGGTTAAAGACCAGAAATACATTTAAAACTTTCATTTTTCTATTATGTATATAGATGCAAAGAAGAGAGACATTTTAAAAAGCCTAATTTTTGCTTTTTACTGGAACACAGTTTCTTGTAACTTCCCAGGACAAGCCACAGAGGGAGCCCTGTGTCTGCATTTGTGAATTCCTGCCAGGACAGACCCTGACCTGCTCCAGTTCACTCCCCATAAATTATTGCTGGAAACGCAAAAGAGGATCTTAACATTTTCCACCATCTTCCTACTTCAAAGGAAAATGCTACAAATCCTTCTAAATATTAACATAAAGAATGTTTTCCAGCTCTTACTAAACTAAAGAATAGAAACCCAATGGAAAACAGGAATACATCTCTTAACTGGCTTAGTATCTCAGAACACACCTGTGCATTCACACACTGTGACCAGTGAAAATACTTCTTACCATGTCACTGCATTACAGTGAGACACAGTTAAAGATGAAAATCAAGGAGAGATGTGCATAAATAGGTTAAATGTATCTTTTTCCAATACATTTCCTCCCTCCAGATGCTTAAAAAGCTCAACAGAATGGCAACACCCCATGAGATGGGAGCTCAGCATTTGCAAGGGAAACTTACAGCAAACTTATCCAAGACAATGCATCACAAATTGAGGTGTCTGCTCTTGTACCAGGCAGCTCAGGCCAAGAATATGATCTCAATTATGGTCATGGACCATGGGTAAGAGAATGAATACCAACAAAAATCTACACTGCAGCACACAAGGTATAGGCTAACACTCACTGACTTACAGAGCTGTATAAAACAATTGCAGGACATTAAAACTGATGTGTGTACTACCTTCAGACATACATACATATATATAAAGTTTCACTGCTGGTGAAGCTGTCATTAGTATTTTTATATATAAAGTTTAATATATTAAAGTTTAATAGCTACAAAGCATAACCACATCTCTAAACTGACACAGCCTATTATCCCAAGCCATGGAAGAAAAAGAAATAAAATTCCTTATGAAATTAAACACAACTTTTTTGCCTTATAGCTATCAGGGAACTGAGCAGCTTCTCCACCAAGGGGATAACACAACTGAAGTGGTGCAAGTCGTGGTGTCTTGGAGTGGCTACCGAGAACAGAGGCTAGACAAGATTCAGAGAATAAAGTGGGTATTTACTGAAGGCCTTCAATAGCCACACCTTGGGTAGTCAGAAGCCTCCCAGAGGCTGCACCCAAGGTGGACAATGGGCACCAGTTTTTCAGACAATTGTGAGTTTGTTCCATTGATGTATCAGGGGTTAATGCTCCAGTTACACTTTCAGGTAATGAAGTCATTTACCCCCAGTTTGCTTCCCCCTAAATCACTTTTTTTTTAATACTTTTGGGCCTCAGACAGTAAAGTATCCTTGAGCCTCAGGCAGAGGAATTGTTTTATCTGACCAAAATGTGAAGACAGTAACTAACACTCTGTATGGAGTTTGGAGTTATACACTAATGCACTACAGGATCTGAAAAATATGAAAGCTAAAATCCTAAGGCATCAGAAGCAGTAAAAATATGGACTGGGATTCTTCCCTACTGGCAACAAAGTGCACTGAAAACCAGATTCAACAGGCTATTTCAAGAGCACTCAACTTCAAAACAGTGCAGGCTTGGAACATTCTTCTCGTTTCTGTTCTGAGCCCTGCCCAGTCCCAGCCCTGTCCCTAGAGCAGTGGCTCTCCAGGAGCAGGAGGGTGGCTGGGATTGCCCCTGGGCATGGGGAAGCTCTGCCCATCCTTATCGCCACACCACAAATGGGAGCCAGAGCTGGCCAGGTTAAAGTGCACACTGGCCTCCTTCCACGGCACCACAACCCACCCCGCTCGCGGCTGAGCTGGGCACACGGCCAACAACTTCCCCTTCAAAAGCAGGCAATGATGAAAGCCTCCAGCCCCTGGAGAGCTATGTGCTTACAACTGCAGGAAAAAACATCCTTGTCAGAGAGACAGTTTGACAGGAGTCAAGTTAGGGACAAATCCTCTGGGCCCTTTCCATCTCATCCTGGTCTTTCTGACTTCAGCATCTGTCAGCAGGATATGCTCCCTGCTTTTTAAAGCCAGCAAAAGCCATGGACACATCAATACTGAAATCCTGCATAGGACAGAAAATTCTCTTCACTCATTTAAAACTGTTCTTCATTTCAAGTCTTTAATTCACCAAACCAGTGCCCTTCAAAACACATACAAAATACTGGTAATTTATCAATACATTTTCTGTAACTTCAGGTCCAACAGTTTAAAAGTGATGACATGTTAGAGAGTTGTAACAAATACATTTTTCAGGATGTGTGTGAACTCTGATTTCACTCATACACACCATGTAACCTCAGATCTCACACATGTAAGGGAGACAAAAATGAAAGCCCAGCATAGACAGGCACAGAAATGAAAAACTGTTTTGGAGAATGTCCTACGTCTGGTCAAAAAGTAATCAAATATCAAATACTTTTATGACAATTTACCACAGCAAAGGTGACTTGGCATAGCTCAAACTCCTCAAATTCATGATTTTCTGTTGCTGTTACTTTACTCATTTCTCCACTAACACAACTTTGATGCTATAACAGAGCTAAAGCAGTCCAAACACTTTCTGATACAAGGATTTTCCTGAGAGGTGCAGCACCACAGACCTCACAGCAACCTTGGGAAGAGAGATGTTGTGCTCCTTGCTGTGACATGTATTTGAAATAGGCCATCCACTTCCTGTTCAGCGTTCAGGTACAAGTTTGTCTTTGAAATTAAGGTGTGGGGATTAACTAAAAAATATACTTTTCGCTTTGTTCATTTCTCTCTGCTACTTGGATGATGTTTGAGGTAGACCTACCAAAGGCAGAGTCCTCTAAGTGTCAATGTTTGTCTTGGTGCTGGTCCTGTTCTGAGAAGCAGATCCTCCTTATGCCCCAGGCTTTCCTCAGCTGTGCCCACACAGGGAGAGCCCAGGATGAAGGACTTAGAGGAGCACATGGCGCCATCCTACTGCACACAAGTGTCCTCTCTGATACACCCCCTGCACTGTTTGTCACCCATAAGACAAATTAGTTGGCAGTTAAACAAACAAGCAAACATTTCTCTTCCTTCAGCTCTCAAAATCAATATATTTTGGCATTCCTCTCTAGAGCTGAGAAATCCCACCGGGAATATTGTGCTTGCCTTAGACATAGACTGAGCTTAGGTTTCATTTTCAGTCACTGCTAGAGAACTGAGTATGGACTGCAGTGGAATTAGAAAGGAACTGATCCTGTCCCCAGCTCAGTGGTGCACTGGCTGCCATTTGACCCACACCTCATGGAAGCTGGACAATCTGCTTGTGGCAAAACACAGCTGATGGGGAGCAGCAGTAGCCAGAGCTGCTCTGACACTGCTGGCACGAGTGAGAAGCCCTGCTTTTACTTGGATGGAGTTACCAGACTCTTCACAGTGGAAAAAAGTTGAAAAGTGCAAAATCCATTGTGCATCCACAAATGGAAATAACTTCAGGGAAACTAAGGATTATACAGGGCAAGAAGCAAGGACTGCACTCTTTGGTATGGGCATGTAGCCTGTATTTTTCAGGAAAGCAGCTCTGATACTACTTTTTCATTTGAGACCATACTTCTCATCCAAGCAAAAAGCAACCACTGAGTCCTGACTCATGAACATGGCAAAGAACTCTCTCTCCACCACTGCTGGCTCATAGATTCTGGAGTTACCTCTTCTTGAGAGAGACGCAGGCTATAAACACAGAGATGCCAAAACCTCACCCGCTGGCTGTGCCCTCATGCTCTGGGTGTTCTGAGTGCTGTTTTGGCCAATTCTGTTCTCAAGAAAGGTCATTCCAGAGTCTTGGCAAGTGCCTGACTAATCTCTTTGACAGACACTGAATGGTAACCCTGCCTCAATCCCAGGATTTTATTTCATAATTGTAACTATGACAGGATAAATGGAAGGAAGATGCTCCCAGTTAAGCAAACAAATTGAAGAGGCCAAATATAGAACTTCAATTCTCACTAGGAACTTCCCCTTTCTACTTTTTTTTCTTCACAGAGTTTTAAGAAAAATTTCGGATATCAGAGCTTCTTTTTGGTTTTCCTTTGTTGCATTAAAAAAAAAAAAAAGCCTTAGTCAGGAAAAGCATATTTGATGACTCTTATCACTATTCCTGTTTGCTAGGCATGGTGTGTGGCCCAGGCTGGAACCACAAACAGCTTCTGGGAAGGCAGCTACAGAGAAATACCTCATCTGGGATTCCACAGCTGCCAGAGACTGTCCTTGCCCCCAGATGCTGGATCAGCCTCCTCACAGTCACTTTATAATGACATAAATGACCTAAGGTTTCCTCAAGCCAGTGTTCAACTTCACACACACTCAACCATCTCATCACAACTGTACCTTTCCAGAAACATTTTGTAATTCACATTCCCACCTTTCCTTAAGCAACTTAAGTAACAAATTGATTATTTTACTAACCTGTGCTAATGTTACGTGCCTTATGTACTTCCCACTACTATACTTGAACCATAAAAATTTTGAAAAGACCTCCAGGAATCTATATGAAGTATTTCAGGCAATATTTAAATGTAAGAACTTCTAGATTTGTAAAGAGAACTTACACACAGAGGATAACATCTCATGAACAGGCATACAAAATCTAATTTATGGCTAAAAACGGTTTCTAATAGTGTGACAACGCAGTACGTTCTTTAGGACTATTTTTCTAAAGTCCAACTGGAATTTGTGAATTATATTACCTAAAACTGGTTCATAAATTTGGGTGAAAAGGTTTTCCATGTACTAGTGGGTTGTGTGATTAACACTGAGCAATGACTGATACTGCTGTTCTTAGGAATACTCCAGTATTCCTTCAAAGAAGTCATGTTTACCTGATCAAGGATACAAAAGTAAGAAAGCTGCTATGCAAAGGAATTTGGAAGATACTAAGATATTTCTGATTGGAAAAATGCATTCTGGCATCCAAACTGTGTTTTGCCAGCAAGAGAAAGTGACTTCAGGGTTGCAGATGTTCCCAGTGGCTCTAAGTGCTGGTGTGAGCAGCAATGAGAGCTCTGCTCACAGCAGGAAGGAGAGGAGGTAATGCTTCCCACAGCCTGCTCACCTTGGCCATGACAGCTGGAACCTCTGCGCACCCCACAAGTGTAGAAAAAGGACAGTGCTAAAACCAGGAAAGCTTTTTTTCTCAAAGCAGACCCTCCATCCAAAGAAAGCAGCCCTCAGGAACTCCTTACCGAAGATCCAGGCCAGCCTCTTTCCACAGAATGTCCATCAAGCGCAGAATCTGCAGCGTCAGCATGTCCTGCCGGAGATCTGCAATGAGAGGTGACACCACTGCTTCAACTCCTCAAACTTCCTCCACTTCCCAAGGCCTTCAGAAAAAGGGATCTAAAAATACTCACTCAGCTTAAGGGTTAAAGTGGTATTAATCATAAATATATCATCCTGACTGGCAGCGTCCATGCTTTGAAATTCAGCCAGAAGATGCTTAATTGGTTTACTGATGTCAGAGTAATCCATGCTTACATTATGGCAATCCAGAATAACACATTTCAAGTGCAAACATGACAGTGAAGAAGGAAAAAGAAAAACTGAAAGTTTATAGCATTTCTTACCATCACCATTTTTAAAGATGATCCCTACAAGATCTCCTCCAAACATTTTGTTGTTGTACACTATCCAGAGAGGCTTCATTTTAGAATCCATATATCTACACTTCTCAACACTAGAAGAAAATGTAACAGAAGTCTTAGTTAAAAAGGAATAATTCACCTGAAAAGATCTAAACATGGTTCAGAACATAAGAGAACAGGTAAACTTCCAGTCTGGAAGTACTTAAATGCTCTGTCTGCTTTCATTCTGTTGCTATGTCACAAGCACTCACCAAGCTACGAGCACATTTGTTACATATGGAATGTATTTGATACTGACTAGTGAATGTATCTCTACTGCTTAAATCAAGCATCCTCATTTTCAGAGAAAATTCTTTTCTTTATATCCTTTCCCATCAATTTTTAAACTTTATATTTAAGTGTTGTGGGAAGTTTCAGTGGCCTTTGTGCTTACTGTTAAAAACAAAAGCCAGGAATGCAGTCAAATTCACTTTTAGGCTTACATTTAAACATGTTTAGCCATGGTAATGCATTGACTAAGAGAGTATTAAGTTTCATGTTGGATCAAAAAAATCCTCTAATTTAACTGATACCTTAACCTCAGAAGATGCCCAGCAGAGCTTCTGTCACTACAGGAGAAGTTCCCTGTGGCAGCATGTGCTGAACAATGCAGCCAGAGGAAGTTCAGACACAAACATGTTCCTGCTCTACTGCTGCCATGCAAAGCTATGGTGAAATTGTGCTCACTCTTTACTTACTGCAGCTCTGAGAGTATAACAGAAGGATTCAGAGGAGACTGGAGGTCAGAAAGTGCTTCTCTGTAAGCATTTTGTTTCAAACACGTATGCATTGCATCTTTGCCTTTTGCTTTGCTTTGCTTCATGGCATTCAGCTTAATTAGACTATTTAAAGTCTTCATTTTATTGAGGGCTTCCACCTGAAAGAGATATTTTATCACTAAGTTATTGCTCTGATTTGAGATGTAACAATGTGAAATTCCATTTCACAACAAAACCACATATTAAATAATTCTACAACTTAAAAAAAATTGAAATAATGGATGGAAATGCAATTGCTCAAGTTTCAGAAATACCATTTTCATAATTAACAGAGACACTGATGAGATGAGATCTCCTAAACTTTGAGTCATTTTTCAAAGCATGACCTAACATCTCCAAAAAAATGAATGAGGCATTTAATGTATGACACATTAACACAAATTCCTTCTTCAAAGTACAATTTTCAGTTCCCTATTTCAACAAAGCACATAACATAGGTGCCCCCTAGGCATTCTGAAGTAGCAGAAAACTGATTATTTCATACACTAACAAACTGAGACATTACTGGAGATGAGCTGTGGATGCAGATACTTCATTGTTCACATTAAGTTGCATCCAGTGAGGAATGGCCACGTGACCACTTTTCACAGAACAAAGTCTTAAATGTGTGTCATTAAAATCCTGCTGAAGTCAGGCAGAACACAAAAGCTTTAATTGGCTACAGTGTTTAAAATCATAGTATCGCAATTAAGCAAAGTTTTTACCTTAGAAGTGTGTAAAAAGTCAAGGCAATTATTTGCAATAATATAGATGGGTTTAACTCCTTTCCCCCTTCTGTTTTGCCAAGTTTTTTACTGTTCCAACATCTCTAAGGAAACTGGTGATGTAACTGTGCAACACTGACAGAGCAAAGCCCTTTGACAAACCTAGACAGCACATACAGCAAATACAACTTCTACATCTAAGCAACTTTTTGACTAAATAGTTCTAACAATCAGCTGTGCTTGCACCAGTAAGGTGCTAAGCGATACACAGATTCGCTAGCAAACAGCAGCAGTGCAACAATTATGAAAGCTCTTTTCTGTACAAGGAAGCTTCAGACTGACTTACAAGGTGCTGAGTCAAGTCACCCCTCCCACAGTCTGAATCCTGCCAGGCAGGATGCTGTGGAAATTGTATGGAGTTTGATTATAAAACTGGGCAGTGGAGACCTGCCAGGTCAGCCATCTGTCAAAACCAAAAGGGCTCTGCTTTTCCACTATTCTAGGAGCTGTACAAACATCAGTGACAAGGGAACAAAATGGAACCTGTGTTGTACAAACAGGAACTTTTTGAAGTATTTCTACTTTGAATTTCTTCCGTGTTTGCACAGTTGGGAATTTTTTTGCCCCTTCTTTGATTGTACTGACATTTGCTTCCTGTAAAGTGCACAAAAACTTTACTGACCTTACATCTATTACTTAAAGCATTTCACCACCTACTCTTTTCATGATTTTGACAATGCTAAGGAGCACACATGGAAGAGATGGTCTTTTCCACGTCCTGTGAGCTGCAGCAATAAAGAGCACAACAGAACATCCCTGTTCCACATGCTCCCAAAGCAGTTTCAATGCAGACAAACACCACGATCAGTTACTCATTCACTGAGTGAATCTCTGTGGCCTGATACAGTAAATACTTTAACTCCAAAGAGAGACCAGTTTTCAAATATTTTTAAGATCACAATCTAAATTAACTCACTAAAACCACATTAGAGACTTCAAACATGATTTGTGAGCGTCTCTTAATGATCCAGTGGTACAATTATTAGTGCTTTCAAAAGCAAACCTCTCATGCTTACTCGGGTATTTAAAAGCAAACATATCCCTTCTTTGTTCTCTCTTTTTGCGTGTGTGTGTGTGTGTGTGTAAATGACAGACTTATATTAACACTAAAATGAGTACTTGGGTGATTTGCAACACCTTTTAACAAAAGCCAAAGCTGCAGGAAGTAGTCCTGGAGTAATCTAGGTAAAATTTAGAATAAGCTACCCTTCCAGAGAGAAAAACTAAATGCAGAGAAGCCCTTCTTCAGTTAATCCAGAGAGCCTCTGTTGTGCCCAGAATACACAGACAGTGCTGAAGGTGTCTCACAGATCTTAGAGCACTGTAAAACCAGCGCCCTGAGGCCCCACAGCGCTGGCTGCCTTCTGTGCCATGGAGGCTGCTCCATCACTCAGCCCTTTTAATTCCCTGTGTTACTCGTGCCTCTTTCTCCTCTGCACTGCCCAACTTTGTCAAGGTAGCCAATACCCTGCCCAGGAGCAATGGAAAAAGGATGGGGCTTCCAGGCTTGGATAAGTCAGGATGACAGGAAAGGGAAGGGAAGTCCCTACCTGTTTGGCCAGCACCTTCATGTGAGCCACGCTCCCCCTGCAATAAGCCTCCAGTATCAAACCGAACTGCACCGACACAGCGGGGATGTGAACCTCCGACCTGCCAGGGGAAAAGCTGCTCATCAGACCACAGCATTCACACAACTGCATCGTTCCAGTCACTCAAAAACCCAAAACAAACACAAAAACCCCAAAACAAATGTTAGACCACCTCATGGTCACATCAAACATTAGAAGACCTCATGGTTACGTAGCTGAAACAAGCCAGATTTCCTAGGAGATGCCAGAACCCCTCTGTGCTGGAGATGATGAGGACAGGCCAGTTTGGATGCAGGATCCTTGTTTTAAGGCCCAGAGCTGCTTGAGGGGTAGCAGGGCTCATGCCAAGAGCTGGTGACTGAATACCTGCTTCAGGACCCCCTTTTATTCAGAGCAGCACTGAGAAGTCACTGAAGGGCTGACTTTAAACCACACATTCTCCATTCTTTGTAAGGGAAAAGCCCAATTTGCCTGAAGGAGAAGACTTCTAAACAAACCACTGAATTTTGTATCAGAGCCAATTATCCTCCAAAACATTTTCATGCAACACTTGTTCTTTTTAGCTAGAAATGTTAAAATTAATTGTTTTCTAAAGGCAGAATCAACCTATTCCAGTCCATTCTCCAAGGCTTCTGCCATTCATGAAACTGCTTATCAAAAGTAGCAAGAATACACAGAACAGCTTTTATTTTCTGTTAGACTTGCAACAATAATATTTTTTTCCCAGCTATGAGGTATAAATATTGTGCTTTCACTGCACCCACAGCCAAAACAAACACTAGGGGTATTTACAAACCTAACTCATCAGGTAGTCAGAGCTGAATGCAGTTTAGAATACTTTCATCCAAGGGCAGATTACAGACCACTCTAATTTATTTTTAATGAGAGGTCTGATCTATAGATGCCACAGATAAATAAATGAAGAAGAGTTGTGGGGCACTATGATAATGGCTCATTTAGAAAAATCCTCAAGAAATCATATTTGAAAGCCCAGTCAGGCTCAATAGTTTCAGAAAGATGAAAGGAAAATCTCCTACCTCAGGTGCCAGAACAACATCTGTCCTATTCTCCGATTACCAAGTGCTCTTTCCAGGAGAAACCTGGAGAGTGCACAATCCAAAAAAGGCTCATACTTCAGGACTTGTACAAGTTGGAGAAGATACTGAGAGAGCTCTTCATCACTAGAATGAGGTACACAAAAGATTAGTGATAGTTTAGAAATTCAAGTGCATATGCCAAACCCAATAGTGACAGAATTTGGTTCAATATCAAGAGTGTCTCCCAATTTTTCCATCACAAAGAGGACAACACACAACTTAGTGCAACTTCCAGATGGAAATAATTCCAGATGCATTCTTAGGATGGAATTCTAAGCACCCAGATTCCTTGTTTGGATTGGAAAGAAGTCAAAATATTTCTTTTTTTTTTTTTTTTTTTTTACTCCCAAAGTCTATCCTTGACCATTAAAACTTAAATCACTAAACTATTCACCACAGAGAATTCAGAATTCAAGGACAGGAAAAGTGCAATAATGATAATGTTACACAAGTCCTGCCCTAGGTTACAGAGGAGAGCAAATGAAATGCAATAAGGGAAGAACTGCAGAGAATGAAGAAATCTGTGACTCAAACTAAATCTCTCAGTAATTCCCTCATTATTTATTACATGCTGCAGCTCACGTTCTGATTAAATGGTACAGCAGAGTGGAGGTGGCTGGGTGCCAGGTGTTACAGTACTTGACTCCAGGAATATTTCTCCCTTTGTTATTAAAACGTTTCTCTCACTCCTTTGCCCAAGAAAGGGATGAACACCCAGTCCTTTCTGGAACAAAGGTGAACTAGTGTTCTCCTTGCAACATGGAAAATAATCATCATTTCCTACAAGGTGTCAGAATAAGGTGGTTTTATTTAGCTGCCAGTGAGTCTCTCCAGAAATCAGTCTGCTATTTGGCCACTTATTCATGGCATGCAGTGCGTTCAGCTCTTTCCTCTTGGCGTTCTTTTATCCTGTGAGCAGAAAGAATGAAATTTGGCACCCCAGAAACCCTCACCTACCTCATCTGCCTCAAACACCCCACTGCATATTCCCTGACATACTGGTCAGGGTAGTTGAAATCCAGAAGCTCCAAGGCCTCCCTGGGCAGCAGCTTGGGCCAGATCTGCAGGAGGGCCTGAAGCTGTTCCAAAAAAAAGTTGACAGGTAAGGACACAGGTGGGTCTCACTGCTCATAAAGGCACTCAAATGAACAGAAGATGGTGACCAGCTGCCCTGGGGTAGGGGGGGTGTAAAGAGGAGAGAAATAATTTGGGTAACTGGGCCCACTTCTGATAAAGTTTCTTATTCTTTAAAATTATGCAAATTATTTTTAGTCTGAAAAACCTGTTTCTTCACATGCAGACACAATGCACAGCAAACAAAAATTAGGTAACACCAGATATGTATGGCTTAAAAACAGACATTCAATAAAAATATGTTTTGTAAGTGCTTTCATAAATATATAACCATTTTAGTAATAGTGAAACTTTTCTAATAAGGATTAAAAAAAATATTTTTGTTGAGAGAGAGCTTTCTTTTCCAACAATATTTATTATTTATCCACTTCAGCAGATGGAGCCTTTTTGAACATTCACTGTGAATAGCAATGAGCTTAAAGTGAAAAATAAAATAGTCAGGTTAGATATTACAACAAATGAAGAATCTCTAGACTGATGCAATAATGTGCTGGGAAAAATGACAGAATACAGTGATACATAACTTTGGACTACCAAAAAGAAGAACATTTAGAGGCCTCACAAAACAAATTGATTTTATTGCAGTGTTACGAAGCTCACAGCTACCTGCTGAGAGCAATATGTATAGCGTTGTATCACTGAAACAGTGCACTATAGATACAAAGAAACACTTTAATGCACATTAATATAAATGCATATTAGTATAAATGCATATTAGTATAAATTCAGTGTTTGAACAGCACAAGATGTTTCTTTCTGTAGGAGCAAGTCATGATAATAACACCCTTCCCTACAAATTAGGTAACACAGGTTATTTTATATTTCAATAGCAACTTATAAAATCTGAATAATTAAGAAGATCTTGTTTTTCTCCTGATTTCACAATGACTTTACAGCAGTGAAAAACCTTTATTTCTACTCTGTCTCCCATCAGCTCCTGCTTCCAGTTCCAGTAGGACTAACATGAATTCACATTCTCAGCCCACATTTAACATGCGTGTTCATTACGTCATTTTACACCTTGAGGGCAGATTCTGAACTGAGTCATCGTTTTTGTGAAATACAGAAGGCAAGAAATGGGCATGAATCATAGCACAAAGCCAGGGCTGTGCTGCAGCTCCACAAATGGAGGAAAGGATCATCTGAACTGCTTCCATGGGCAAATACAGGTATGGACACATGCACAATCCATAATGATGTAAAGTAAAACTAAAGGTGTTTCAAACATAGATGTCACATTCCCACAGAAAAAATACACTCAAAAGTACACTCCAAAATCTACTGACCCAGCAAGGGTCAATGATGCCAGTCCTGATGTCAAGGACTGCAGCCACCAACATTTCCATAGCAGGAACACTGGCACTGAAACTCTGCAGGCAATACTAACCCTGAGTACATATTATGCAAACAGCAGCTCTGCCAAAACTATCAGAATTTCTACACAATCTACTGTAAATCAGGTGCAGAAACAGCAAAAATATAGAGACATTTTGTTAATACTGAATGATTGAAATGGAGAACCTGAAATAGTCTGGAAAATGAACTCCCGTGGCCCCACATGCCTCATCAGGCAGTGAAAGTCATGGTCCACATGACTTTTTTACAGTAAATGCACATTTACTGGGAAGAAGATTTGAAAATACAGAGCTTCTCCCTTTGCTGAAATCATTGTACAGGTGGTTACAATGAGAATGAAAAAGGCATGTTTCAGAGAATACTTCAATTTGGCCTTGGTGTATCAGTATTTTCTCCTATAAAGAAATAACCACAATTTCTTCCCTAAGAAGATTATATGAGACAATAAAATTAAGCACAGGCCAGTATTTTTATTAAAATTATTTCAAGTATTTCAGTTATCCTTTCTCTACTTTTCATGAATGATGATGTCACTTCACTGAAAGCAAGTGGATTAAAAAAAAATTATTGTATTTTTTTTTTTGTTTTAATTCTGCTTTGAGAATAAATACTGCCTAAGAATTCTCATAACAAGTTCTGCCACCATGCTACTCTGTTGAGCAGGGAGGTTATGGCAGCAGGAAGGGCAATTCCTTCAGTGCAACCATTCTGCTAAAGTCCTGCAAATCCAACGAGGGCTTGGTAAATCATGGTAAATAATTCAAGAAAGCTGCTTGAATCCACTGGACATAACTTCACGGACCACTGAACTAACAGATTAAAGATAGTCTACAATCAAATATGAGACAGTCCATTTCTAAAAGAGCCTCACTATTTTTAAGCTGGATTAATAAAAACAAAAATATAGTTACTAAGTCCATTTCCTTAAAAACAGCTGGCGTTTGATTGCTTCTTCTTATAAACAGCTGATATTTGATTGCTTCTTTGGATTGTATTGTTTTGTTGTACTGCGTTTAGGGTTTTTTGAACTTCTTTCTTGAAGTGTCAAGACTTACTACAATACATCTAAAAATGGCATTAAAACAACATTTGGTACAACAGTGTACACATTGTAGCAGACAACTACAGCTGGTGCAGCAAGTATTTAATTTTAATGGGAAGTAAATTATAAGTCCTGATAATTTTGGAATTCCTAAAATTACTGAGGGTGTCTTGCCTTACCTGAAAAGATAAAGTAAATAATTAGGAGTACTGACATATCTGTGTACTACAGAAATATTCAGCATGTTTAAGGTAAGATCTCATTTTTCAGAGACTCTTCACACTGCCAAAACCAGTATTACGATATAAACTGCACTATTGTCTATAGATAAGCAAACATAAATACTATATTCCTTCCAGAAAGTACACAGAAACAGGACAAGAACACATTTTCAGCCATCTGTTTAAATACAAAGGTTTATGCATATATAATATTTAATGCTTCCAAGTGTAAAGGACTTTGACCTGTCAGCTAATATCCATACTTGAAGTAACTTTTCAAAACTGCCACCAAGGGCCATATTTTAAAGTCCCAGCACTATAATGCTTTTTACTTCACATATTTTAAGGAACAAACAAGTGCCTGCTTGTATTTCTACAGTTCTGATTTCCAGATAACTTTTAATAGAGGAAAATAAATTCAGAAGTAATGGAACTACTAAGGAGCAGGATTCTTGCATATGAAAGAACACAAGTGAGCAAGGAATGTGTGAGTGTTCAATTTTGTTAGTGTACTGTTCATGGCACTGACGAGGAACTGGGATGAAATGCCATTTATTTTCAGAAGTTCACAGAACATATACACCTAGGTAGGAAGAAGGATGTAGCAGAAAATGAACTCTCTGCTGGAGCAAACTAAGAGTCTGACTAACTGGATAATCACAAAAAAATCATATAATGGATATACAGAAGATGGATTTTCATGGAGTGACTGCCTTTTCTTCCCAGAACATGTAGCTTGTAACAGGTGAAGGTCAGAACACTAAGGGGCAATAGAGTTTTATACCATCAGTCATAACCGTCCAAACTTAGAGCTAAAAAGCAAATGCTTTTTAGCCCTAAGTTTATAAAAGTCAAAAAACGTAGTTGAAACTTTTTAAAATGAGGCTCAGGGAAAGACATGAACATTATGTCAGTGCTCTGTGAGAAGGTGAGCATTTATATAATTTATATCTGAATTCTTGCAGGAAGACCAGAACAACACCTGTTCTTGGGAACTCGGGCCAGACTTTTTAGTTTGGCTCAAACTTCACTGTACACAATCTGACTAAAATACCAGTCCAGAAACCTGTTGCTTTATTACTTTTAAAACCAGTCTATCCAGCAGGGATGGTCTTACTATCAGCTCATATAATTTTTCCTGTATTAAAGTTCAACCTATTCCCAAAAAACGCCCCAAGAGTTGGATTCTATTTGGGTAAATACAGCAAAAGGCAGCAACACCAACTTTGTTACAGTGTAGTGAAATAACCTTGCACATCTGTGCAGCAAGCAAATGCAACAATTTTACTGAAAATGCACCTTGTATCACAGCACCAGCCTCACATCCTTAGAAGTTATTTTAAAGTTATTTTAAAGAGACTGTTTGGTAAAAGAGACAGGATAAGAATTATGTGTTTTGTAGCACTGGTGGGTCTCATATATCTTTGAAAAACCATCTGTCTGCCTTGGTGAGTTTTAACTGGCCACTCGAGATGTGGATTTTATAGTATTTGAGCAGCTTAACAATTTTCATAACAAGTTTTATTTCAGATCTTGATTTACAAAGGTTTTTTTTTTTTTTTTTTTGGAATAGCCTTATACAAAAGATTCTTGCTGTGAGGGTGGTCAAGCACTGGACTTCTTTGCCCAGAGTCTGTGGAGTCTCCACTGGTGGAGATACTCCCAGCTCAGCTGGACACAGCCAGCCCAGGCTGACTATGCTGGAGCACAGGGCTGCACTGTATGAGTCTGGGAAATTTTTGCTTTTAACACCAAATTTGAGCACAAGGTTTTAACATTAGCCTGTATAAATAACCACTGTGCTTTTCTCATCATTCAGAGGACCCCTGAAATGCAGTTTGGTTTTGCTTTAGGGGTTTTATTTGAGAGAATAAGTTCTTTACATGTCCAGGCTGCAGAAGTTAGACATTGAACTCCAGCCTGCACAACAGGACCATTTCACACTGGCTACACTTGGGAAAGAAGTCCTGTTTAGTGATGATTTAACTGAAGCTTTTTTCCCCACCATCATGGTCTTTTCCCTTACCTGAGCAACATCTTCAAGTTTGTTCCATTTTAAAGAGAGCAGCAGTTTTGGCAACGATTGTGGGAAATTTTCACGACAGTCATACCGCAAAGTCCAAATGAGATCCATTTCATTTTCACAAAGCTGAGATAAAGGATCTCTTTCCATTATATCTTTTAGCACAACATAAAACTTCTTACCACCTCGACCCTAGGAAAGGAGAAATGTATAATTTGATAAATTCATTAAGATTCTGGTATGGTAGCTCAAATACCCAGAGAAAAACTCATGAAACACAAGGAAATGACCACTGTGCCTTTCTTTCAGATTCCTTACTGTAGGCACTGTAACAGATTCCAAATCTACTGTGCAGAACTTTCTGAAAAAAATAACTCAACTTTAGAGTTAAGGACGCTAGATGGCAATATTTCTGCTTTCCAACTCCATCATGGAGCATTCTCATTTAGGATGCATATACTTTCTTCTTCTTTTTCAAATGAGCAAACTTAGATACATATATAATAATTTCTTCTCATTAGCAATAAAAAAGTACTTTTGTAACAATCAAAAGAAAACACATTTGCCAAGTAGGCAGACACTTATTTTGGTCTTCTAGTCCTAAATTGTTTTTCAGCTCTAATATAAATCTTAGCTGTCTTCCAAATCAAGAGTATGTAAAGCTTTTTGACAAAATATAGACAAGTCCAAAATATACTGGAAAAAGCAGATATATATCTGAATTTTAAAGCAGTTCATCAAAGTGAATAAGGAAACAGATCCAGGAGAATTGCTATTTGAGCAGCTGACTTAGGTACTTCTAGATTGATGCAGAAGATAAGAACCAAAAAACCCCAGAAAATTAATTTTAAAATAGTCTTTAGATGATGCTCACCGCCATTGCAGCATTGTCACTGTTTCTTGCAATCTCAGCTGCCTTTTCAAGTATCTGCAAGAAGTTGGTTTTAAATACATTAGATTTAACCCCAAATCTGACTACTTTGCTAGAATAAGCATTACAGAAACAAAGCAGATAAGGAAATGTTGCTATCTTTTAGGCAGTTTTGTATATCCAGTGGTATAACATGGACTTGTGTGCACTGTCCCTTTTCTCACCTGCAGGACTAGGGAGATCAGGAACAGCAGTGCTTATGATGACCTCCATTATTTCCTTTTTCATCACTCCTAAATTAAACAGCCTTCCCGATGACATCTTGCTTTCTGTTTCTGCATTTCCTTCTTATTTTTCTCCACAGCAAACCAATTCCTCAACTCTAAGTTATCCTTTGCATTCTCACCTCTACTTGTGCAGTTTCCAGAGGCACTGTTTCCATGCCTATGGATCCATGCTTCTAGCCCTCAATCCCAGAAAGAATCCACAAGCCCAGTCCTTTCACCATGCTCTCAGACTGCCCATATAATCTCAGTGTGTCCAGGTACTTCTCTAGATCTTGGATCACCTTTCCTTTTTTTTTTCCTTTTGAACATTTTACTTGGCTTTTGAGGTTCATGCAATAACCCATAACGGAGAATTTAAGTCTACAAGTAAATGCAGTTCTTCAAAGTGCATTCTGCACATTACTGCAACCAAGCCAGGTGTTACAATGCTGAACTGGCCAGGTATGTCTGTCTACAGCTGTCAGATGCTGCTGCTTCAAGGAACAAATCATGAAATAAAATCTCAGTAAAGAAAAAATCTAAGGAGCTCCAGCATCTAATTTCCCTGACAGCTCTGCTTCTCCTGGCACCCAAGAATACAACAGCACCCCAGCTGTCTGGGGGTCACAGGTCCATCAAGACTTGAGTAAGAGAAACAACAAAAGTCTGCAATAATCAGAGCATAAATACCCAGCAGCTAAAATCCTTAGAAAGGCATCCTAACTTGTTTTATTTCTTTTCTCTGTATGAAACTCTCATTAACATAATGAATTACATCTGCTACTTTGCTACAAAGCTTTACATACTGTGTGTGAAAACATGCATAAACAAAACCACAGTGTCCTAACTCTATGTTTGATTCTTGGCTCCCCATGCTTTGCGGAGTTACTCTATTTGCAAATAAATTTTCAAAGTCTGTGCAAGTCCAGCTTTGTTCGAGTGACCACTAAGCCCCATGATGTGCCTGCAGCACTGGCCATGGACCAGCCCCACCACGGCTCTTGTCTCAGACAAGTTTCTTATCCCTGGTCCAGGTACTTTTGCTCTCTCAGTCCCAAACAGCTCCTCACTGTTCAAGTAGGTTAATGATATGATTGAAAAGATTAATCTATTTTTGCACATTATGTTTCTCAAAACAAAAATCTGGCATCCAATTCTTTGTTTTCTTGGCACAAACCAGCAACAACACTGGGAAAATGAGAAGCAGCCATAGAGCAAGCAAGTCTCAGCTGGAGCACTATGAGACAGATCCTCAGCTGATGTAATTACTCCTCATTCAACAGAACCTTCACCAAGAGAATCTTTAGGAGACTGAGTTAAATGAAGCTGAAAGTCACAAGGGATGAAGACCATTAGACCCTACCTTAATGTCACTACTCTCTCTGTCTCACCCAGTAAAATCTATTGGCTGTATTCAGCCCAGAGTTTTAACTTCCTGAGAACTTGGTATTGCAGGGACAAAGAAAAGAAATGCCAGAGCCAGAACAAATACGTGATTACTAAAGATACACACTTTTACTTAGCCTAATACGTACATCAATTTTTTTTCTTTCAAAATTAAATGCCTATAAGTGTAATGAGCAAAAACCTTAAAGCATTACAAATAAAGCAATATCAAAATTGGATAAAGTATGTCAACTATGAAGCATTAACTGGTCAGCCATAAATAAAGCAGCAATTGTCAGTACTGGTTTAGCTCTTACTGCATGTCCAATGCTGTTTGAGTAAAAGAAAAAGTACTCTGCTGACAAGGAGGGGGAAATACTATTCACCTAAACTGAAACAAAAGAAACCCTGTCTTGTTACTTGATCTCATTTTTATGAACCTTAAATCCCAAATCTGACTTTGAAGAAGATGATAAAACTGGGCAATTTCAGTCTTTTTGTCAAGCCCCTCAAAGGTGCAAAATCCTCCAAAAAAAAAGAAGCAATTTTTCTAGGTTTTTATTAACTTTCCCCAAACCAAAATTCAGACTAATGTATATGTGAGCTAAGCCTGACTTTTATAATGTATCATTAGCAGTCTGTTTTAAGACTTATTTCATTACTTGTTTTCAGATCTTAACTTTTTTTGCTAGCTTCTGAACAACTTTCCAACTATCCTTCACACTACAGAAATAACCACGTGTATTCCAAATATACACTTCCTTTCTAGACAGATTCTTATCTCCATATGTAGAAAACTGCAGGGCCACTTCAGTGGATTTAGTCCAAGAGCAGACCTTCAGAAACCCATTTGCACACAGTGTTAAGAAGTTCCTTTATCCTTTAAAGGACTTGAGCTCACAGGGCAGTGTCCCAAAGAGTGGCTAACACACATTTGTACCAAGAGAGAACAGATCTTTACAGATCACAGGCAAGAAGGTTTCCAGAAGAGCAGATAAATTTAGCTTTTTGTAAGACCATTCATACGGGAAACTGATTTGCTTTTGACCTTCAAAAGACCATGTACAGACCACTTTTAAAAGTGTACATCTTCAGAATAGACCCTGAATGCAAGCCCTGCCACTCATGCAGTGCAAGTTTAGCAAACTGCAGTGCCATGACTAAAAGGCAGGAAAAAGGGAATTCACTGGAAAAGGCAGAGTTGAAAGGAAAGAAAATACAACTACTTCCACAACAACGTTCATGACTGCTCTTTAGGACTGCTCTTTACCTTATCAAAGGGAGGGTAATTAATAGGCTGTTTTGAGTATTCCTGAAATCTAATGTGCAAAGCTGTTGCATTTTCAGTGTAAGGGTTGGTCTGGACGGTTCCCATGGGATTCAACATTTCTTCAAGTTCATCTGAAACATAGATAGAACAGTTGATGTTACAGGCCAGCATGCAGTAAGAAATCACTTCCTTATAAAATGGACAGAGCATGTTTTGCTGCACAATACTTTTAGTGCAATGCTCTGTATTTTCAGCATAAACTATCTCCTGCATTCCCAAATGTTGGATTATTACCCCATGAGAAACTGATTTCCTTAAGGAACCGTAACAGTCCAGGGAAGCTGAGCTATCCCTACACTGAAACAAATCCCAGTGAGATCTGCAGCTTCTGCAAAGCAGGACACATCCTCTGGATCAAATGGAGAGCAGAGCTTCAGGCCAGCCAGGCTGGGATAGGGTTCCTCAGGATGGGATCAGAGTGGCACAAGGCCCCAGACACTCCCACTAATTGATCTCAGTATCAGGGAACAAGACAAAATTCTAATTCACAATTTTTGCATTACCACTTATATTATAACTGATCTATTCAATTTGGGGTACATGGCATAGGTACCAAATAAAATCTAACCTGTACCTTAAAAGCAAATAAGACCAGATATAATCATGTATCTATTTTATGTGTTTTTCCCTCCATAACAGATGAAACTTTTAGAACACTACTTCTTGCTCTTCATCTTTCCTGCTAAACAATACTTTCAGGAAAGAGATTAAAATGATGTGGATTTATCCACATAAAAATAACAAATATAAAGAGATTATTACAAGAGAACTGAACATGCATACAGTAAATATTCTGCTATTGAATACCACTCTCTCCTACACCCAAAGTCCAAATCTGAAAAGCTGAGGTTTACCAGGAAATGAGGACCAGCTGTGTAGTACAAGTTCTCCATTCCTCAAGTGTCCTTTATAATCAAAGACCATGGTATTTACCCAGGCGACAGGATAATGCTGCCAAAGGAAAGAGTTGTTATATGGAGACGCCAGCAAATATTACTACATAGAAAACACTGCAAAATACATAAATTTAAGATGGTGGCTTGGGGTTTTTTTTTCAAATGGTGATACCTTTCAGAAAAGCAATTAATCACTGAGAAGTATGAAAAGTTTTTATAACACAATGTGCAATTCTTAATGCATACACTACTTTTAGTATCTTTTCTTTTTATGTTGCATTCTTGAGCACTAAAGCAAGGACAAGTAAAGATTTCTGGATGCTCATTTTGATACAATTAAGAGGTCACTCAAGGAAAATATATTAAATAATTACCACTTTTCCTGCTTTCCTAATGGTTTGGTATTTGGAAGGATTCATTGCCCTGGTGGACTTCTTAGTTTTCACCTTATCCATGACAGCATAAACAGCAAAGCAGAGCCTTGCCATCCTTGGCAGATCACAGACATTGATTTCAAACTCCAGCACTTCATTCCAAACGTGGTCACTTCTCCCAGATATTTCTGTGCTTACAATTGTTTTACAAAGGAGCTCTGTGCCATGGAAAAGACCAGCCCTAACAT
This sequence comes from Chloebia gouldiae, assembly GCA_003676055.1. Lineage (NCBI taxonomy): Eukaryota > Metazoa > Chordata > Aves > Passeriformes > Passeridae > Chloebia > Chloebia gouldiae. Next base: position 1,835,299 of record QUSF01000055.1, read on the forward strand.
GAACCTGCCATAAAGAAATGAAAGATTTGAAGCTTGTCACATAACCTACAGAATTCTGCATAGAATAATATATAGAACATACATACATATGAATTTCATCAAACAACTAAGCAGAATGAAGAAAACTAATTTTCTGAATACAAATTAAAATCTACAGGTAGAACCAATTTGTGCTTCTAAATGAGAAATGTGTGGGGTTTTTTTCCAGCTTAAGAAAAAACTCACTTTTTATTTAAACTATTTCTAAAAACATACAGAGGGAACACTCTAACAGGAGTCACCTGCAATAATAACAACAATGTACATGATTTCCAGGGATTGTTTTGTTTTTAGTACCTAGAAACCAACAAAACCAGGTAGCTTGAACAATGAAAATAAGGATCAGAAAAGGAGGAGAACTAGACAAAGAAGCTGGAGTTACTGGCACTGAAATTAAACTCATTACAGGTCAATGCTAAGATGTTTTTCTGATCTTTCTCCATTTTTCTGTTTAATTTCTACATTTCTGTTCAGTAACATATATACACAGAAAACTGCAGAGTGAAATGTGCCAGCTTCTTTCAGATGGCCTTCCAAAATATCAGTGAGAGACACAGAGAGAGAAAAACCCATAAATGTAATCTTTTGGTCAACACCAAAAAGAAGTCCTCAATGCTAAATGTGTAAAAGTGATCTGATGTTTCAGGTTCCCCTCTGCTCCTGAATCAACCTTCCCCACATACCCTTTAAGCTATCATATTATTGCTGAGCACTGCAAGGGAAAGAGAGAGATATTAAATTTGATAATGGCTTTGGGGAAAAAAAATTCCTCTCTCTAGTTCTATGACTTCTGATCCTGTTAATGTAAGGGATTGGATCCCAATTTTTTGTCTTTTCATTCTGACATGCCACTTTTACGAATTAAATTGTGTGTACTGATGGAGTGGCCAAAGACAAAGACAAAAGAAAAGCCATTTTCAATGTCATGTATTTGGAAAATGGGGTGTTGGACTGCTGGGAGAGGTCACTTGTGCCCTAGGTGAATGTCCCCACCCAGCTCACACTGGGGCAGTGCTACCCAGCTGACAAATGTTTTGTTCCCCACTACAAACACTGCATTTGTGAACCTTGGTGGTGGGTTCAGCAGAAATGGATGAATATTGGCTTATCCACAGCACAGTGGGGCTAAAGGAACAATGTCAGTGAATTAAACAGCCTTAGAATCAGGGCTGGAAAACAAATACATTCTCAACAGTGACAATTTTGTAACACTGTACACAGACAAGGCAGGGAAACAGGCACAGATTTGCAGGGTCACTGCATTCATTCTTATTCTAGGTTACCACAGGACTTGTAATTTTTCAAGACTAAAAAGCATTCAAAATACTAAATAACATTTAGATGGTGCCCACAGGTGCCAATATGAAAGAACTGCCTGTTTTTTTCCTGTTTCTTCTCAAGCTTGGAAAATATTTTGATTGTTTTTCCCCTAAAAGCATACTGATATTAACCAGAAGTCACTTTTCTAAGCATGAAAAAATCCACCCTAGAAACTCCTGATAGCTATGTTGCTTCCAGAATCCACCAGCTCTTTTAGCTTTCCTCTTAAAAACTTAAAGAATCTATAGAACAGATTTAAGAAGATATTGGAACTAGCAAAATAATGGTTTAGACAAGGAAGAGGGAAACACCTGGTTTTGCAGCCACTATCACAGTGTCTCAGGTATTAAAATGTAGCTTTGGATCATTTATCTGTAATGTAAAACATCTTTTTGGTCTTGACCAAAATGTAGGATTGATAATTTACAACGAGGTTGTAACAAGTTTTGAATGAAAGAGATGCACCAAGTATCCTGAATAAAGCAAGAGAACAGCAAATATCAATGGTTAACTGGGTACCTTTCTTATCTACAGGATTTGCTATATAATTTACTGATTTCTGAACAAAATAAAGGAGTTTAATGTTGCACTACCTTACAGGCAAGTGTTTTGTATGGCATTCAAGGCATTAAAGTAGCTGTGCAATAAATTCCCACATGTTAACAAATTGTGGTCTGTACAGCACTCAGTAGCCCAGTCATGTATATTTTTACAGGAAATGATACTCCAGCTTTCTTTCTTTGTGTTCCTCATGTGTAGAAAATAAAAGACAGATTGTATAAAAGCACACAGTCCAAGTCTAGACATACAGGGTATATTCAGGACTACAAAAATACCATGTTGCACTTTAACACATTTAATATTTAATTTACTTGTGTAAGACGTTTATGACAACCTATTTAAAAGGAGCTCATTTCACACCACTACCAGCACTTTAGAGAAACCATGTTTTCAAAAAATGAAATACCAATGAACACTTGTGTCATACTGCCACAATGAATGCAATGTTCCAATGCACAAATCGAACTCCAGGTAATAAAAGAATATTTTAGCAAATAAGCCAGAGTTTGACCCGTGCTACCAGTGCAATTGGGAATCATGAAAAATGCTGAAATCTGTATGATTTCAAGTTCACTTAGCATTGAAAATCATGAAAACAATGAACAGAATGTCTTTTGATACCAGACACAGGTACTTACTTTGGCATTTTCTTCTGTGTTTAGTTTATTGCCCTTTAATAGAGTAATCTTGAAAGGGTTAGAAATGTCCCACACACTCTGAGAAGAGAAACAAAGATACAAGTTCATTCTACACCACATTAACATTGAGACCTATTTTGTAAGTCAAGCAGTTTAAGCGAAAATATCAAATACAAACCAAAAAAAATGCAGTTCAAAGTATAAATTTGAAATCTTCAACGATAAATTGGTTATTATAGCTACAAGAGGAGACTCAATTGGAAGAGAGCTAGGGGTGAGAACATACATCACATACTACATCCTCACAATCCAAAATTTATAGTTCATTCTGTGTAACTCCTGAGTGTGTAGCTGAGCAAAGATCTGTCCACATTTATGTTTCTGAGGTAAATCTCCCAAGCAACAGGAGGCTCTGAGTTGACCCAGGCGACCTACACTGGAACACAGCAGTCACAGCACAAACCCCAGGCACTGTGATTTATATCCCACGAGTCACTGCTCCCTTTTGGTATCAGACGAACTCATGAACTCACAGTTGTTGCTCTTGTTTTTTTTGGTGGCAGAGGAAGAGGAAGGTTGGAGGATTTTCGGTTTATGGCAGCTTCTATGGCAATCATCTCCTGCTCACACATCTTCTTTATGGTGCAGCACTCCACCAGGGTCAGCTGGGGAAGGGTCCTGCTCATCACACAGTTGCGGATGTACTGAAAGCCCAGGGAAAACAGTTGTTAGCAGTCAGCAGACTGTTCCTGCAGCAACTTCCAAACTACAGAAACAAAGAATTCATTACAGAGATACAACGGGAATGGTGCTCACATGTTTTACAAGTGCAAGGGGCTGCAGACATGAGGAGGGAGATGTTGCTGTTCAGTAATGGGATAGGAGGGATGGAAAGAAGCACCTTTGGCCAAGGCAGCAGGGAATTGTTACATCAAGTTCCAAAAAGCTCTGTGTACCTGGAACTGAATTAATGGGTGATCACCAAAGACATATTCCAGCCTTCCACTAACTTGCAGCACATAATCAGCAGGATCAACTTCCTCGTCTTCTTTTCCATGGATAGTCAAACGTTTTCGGATTGCCAGCTCATTCAGCTTGATGGGATTCATGTTAGGGGACACCTGGAAACTAAATACATCCTAACAAAACACAAGCAAGAATAATGAAGGTCAAACTTGTCTTAGACAAAGACACAAAGCTAAAACTGTAACACACATAAGAAAATAGGTAGAAATAATAACTGTTAAATCCAGACTGTATTAACAGCTAGTCTGTATGTTTAGGGCAATCAAAATAATACACACCCTAAAAGCTGTAAGAAGTTATTTCCCAAACTTTTATATTATCAGAAACACTTCTAAAAACATAGGCCTTTTTTTCATTTAGCAGTGATTTAAAGACTTCTAGACAAATGTATTGACCTAGAAGGTTGTATTTTGGAACGTTGAATGAGGTAGACAGTAAATCATGATGCATTTCAAAGTATTTAGCAGTACTAGATGTGTTAATTTTTCATCTTTCTGTCCACTAGCAAGTTATCCTCTTTCCAAGTATCACTGAACTCAGAAGGAAAAGCTTCAGGTAAGAAAGTAGAAGAAATTGTGAATGTAATGTATATAGAAAACCACCACCACATTGGGAGGAGAGCAGAAAAGAGAAGTAGTGGCCAATACCTGTAGCATTCTGAACATAACATGAAAAGGCTGCATTTTTTAAAGAAAGTTTTAAATTAAAACCCTTAGAGGCTCTCGACCTATTTCCAAAGTATCTCTAATTTTAATGTGTTCTAAAAAGATAAAGGTAAAAAGGAGGTTTAAATTAATTTCAAGTTCCTAAAGTACAAGATCTTCTGTGAAATCTTTCCTCTCCCTTCATCTACCGCATTATGCTATTTACAGGTAAATTTGCAAAGGTTGATTCAGGAGGCACTGGGGTTTTGTATTTTTTTTCAAGTTTTCTTATTTTTTATTTATATGCCCAATTCTGAAGATGTAAGCAACCTAAACCCAGTTATTGACAAATGTGCAGTGTTGTCTGCTTAGATTCTTTTGACTTGTGCTTTGTTTATATAAATACTGTATATTTATTATATAAATAAATACTTCAGTTATATAATAACTGGAAAAAAGCCAAGCTGCGTCAATGGAAGAAGCAAACTCTGCAGAGTCACACAAAATTAATTCTATGTTTTCCCAGTTTCTGCCTGGTTCACAACATCTTCCCCCATTCAGAAATGCCACAGTGCAAAGGCTTTCTCATCCTGCCATAACTGCTAGTGGTAGACAGGGAATAACACTTTCTTCCCAGGAAGCTGGTGCTCTCTGACAGCTGCCTTGCCCCCCAGATGATCTTAACAGACATGTCACAGAGATGGGGAGCAGTCTCTCCTGCTCCAGAGACAACCACAGAGCCCTTACAGCTCACCCACACCTTCCAGACAAAAACTACTTCAATATTTCCTTCTCTCAATCTTGCAGCTGCAAGAATTGACAGAACAGTCCCCACACCTTCCTCTCTAACTCTCCTGGGATGACTCCAGTCCTCAGTGCAAGTAGTAAAGTCTGGAACAGAGCTTACTGCTCTAAAAAGCAGCTCAGATTTGAACTGTTAATAGCTCTGAGGGTCAGAGCTGGCAGCAGAAGCATTTCAAACATTTGAAATGTCAGCAGCCTAATCTGTTATAGTGGCAGGCAAATACATTCTGCACCAGCAAGAACTTTTGCCCTGTTTTTGTCCTGTCAGCATAGGCATATAGATACAGTATTTAATCAAGGGCTGAAGATAATCTCACTCCTGGACAACACAAATTCTCTGTTAAGCTGAAGAGGACTGGAAAGGGTTTTGTCATAAAACACCTATGCATCCAACATCAGCTGGGGTTACTGGTGACCAAACTTAGCTTTCACCTCTACATTTGCGTCTCCAGAGGCAGATGTGTGTACCATTTTAAACCTTTAAAGTTTAAAAGGACAGTGCTAGAAATAATTCAGCTTTGTAGTTACAAAGCTGATACTCATACTCATACTCATATGAATCACTAGAAAATCAGCCTCTTGCACCTGGGTCAAAATGGACACCAAATCTAGCCTGATGTATTTACACACTTGTAAGATTTTTAAGGTTTCCAATGCTGATCATTCATGGTTATCCAAAAGAACAGAGTACAAAAAGGGTAATGGGAATTACCTTAGAATTCCACAGAAGCTGCCAGTAACTAAAGCAGAGTCAGAGCAACTTCAACATCATAAAAAGTCATGCTAAAACATTTCAGGTTTTCCTGGTAGAAACTAAATGGGGTTCTATTTTAAAAATAAACTATGTTTTTTCTAGCCTTAACGAAAAGCCAAATCTAAGTATCAATGTTTTGGTTTTCCATGTGCATTTCTAGTAAAGGGAATACCGATTCTTCTTTTTTAAAAAAATTATTTCTCAATCTAGTTAGCTTCTAAACCCCAAAGATGTTCACTGAGTCACACACAGAGACAAGTGCATTGAATACAGCGCCAACCAATTACCAACAAACTGATGAACTGAGCTTAAAACTGAATATAAGTGAAGCAACACAGGAACAGCTGGCAAAACAAGTCCTGACAACTTTGAACCATGTTTTACATTTAAACAAACATGAAGTAATATAGAAAATACAAGCTGTACATTTTGCCTTTAGAAGTTCAATTCTCTACTGTGGGCTTACATCCTCACTTTCTTTCAAGATTCAAGGATCTGAGTGAAACATCTGCTTTAAAGCTTTAAAGCAAACACCATAATGTAAGTATTCTATTTTATTTATATCCTTGAGCAATCCATGCCAATTCAGACCTGGATCAAGAACAGCTCATGAAACATGAACAACCATTCCTACCTGGCAGTTATCAAAATGAACAGCCACTACAAGGTTTCCACTGTAGAGCTTATCTTGGAAGCTCTCTGGGATAACAGGCTCCTGCTCTGGCGGGTAAGTGTGCTTCAACCAGTCCATCCAGGAGAGACCCACAAGTGACTGAATCTTCTCCTCACTGATCCTCCTCATTTTAGCTCGGAAGTCATTCACTTCAGGATCTTGTAAGGCATCGAACTCATGGAGACCTGAAAGAATTCAAGGAAGGAAAAGGATACACAGCTGTACAAATACTGTCCATCCCATTTAAACTGTTACTATCTTTAAGTTAAGGTGAGACAGGTGGTTTCCTTCAGACATCCCATCCAAAATGGATGCTCAAAGCTGAGCTGGGTTCTACATTGTCCTGTACATCAGCACTCTTCCAAAGTTACTTGCACAACTCCCATGCAACCTGGCATGAGTGTTTGTTTTAAAAAAGAACCACCGTATCTCCTAAGTACTCTGAAGTAGAAAATCCAACCTTACCCTGAATTCAAGGTAGTTTGGAAAATTTTAAGTCTCACCTCACAAGAGTAAATTTTAAAAAGCACAGTAAATGTATCATAAAGACCACAGAGCACAAGTGCTTTCAAGCTACAGGGTTTTTTTTAATCACCCAGAAAGATGACATCATCCTTTTAAATTTTGTTTAAAAGTCAAAAAATAAAATCCTCTAACCAAGTCAAAATGACATGACTGAAATTTCTACCAATCCAAGACCAGTATAGTTCCTTTTCCAAAACATGTCAAGAAAGAATACACAGGGCAAGTCCTGCCTGACCAACTTGGTCACCTTCTGTGACTGAGTGACATCAGTGGACAAGAGATGGCTGTGGATGCCACCTATGTGGACTTCTGTAAGGCCTCAGACATGGGCCCCATAATGTCCTCGTCTCTAAATTGGAAAGAGATGTATTTGATGGGGGATCAGTGATCAGTAGGCATGAAATTGGTCAGATGGGCACCTCCAGAGGGTCACAGTCAACATCTCAGAGTCCCAGTGAGTGACGTGAGTGACAAGCAGTGTCCCTCAGGGTGTACTTGCACCAGTGTTATTACCCAGCTTCATTAATGCCATGGACAGAGGGACTGAGGGCACCCTCAGCAGAGTTGCAGATGACACCAAGCTGAGTGGTGTGGTGACACAAAGGAGGGGATGCCAGCCACAGGAACCTGGAAAAGCTCGAAAAGTGGGCACATGGGAATCCCACTGAGATACAACAAGACCAAACACAAGGTGCTGCACCTGTGTCACAACAACCCCTAGTATCAACACAGGCTGGGGGATGAGCAGATGGGAAGCTGCCCAGCCCAGAGGACTTGGAGGTGCTGGTGGATAAGCTGGACATGACCTGGCCATGAGCACTCAGAGCCCAGAAAGCCAAACATGTCCTGGGCTGCACCACAAGCACTGAGGGCAGGTGGGCAGGGCAGGGGATTCTTCTGCTCTTGTGAGACCCCACCTGCAGCACTGCAGCCAGCTCTGGGCCCCAGCATAACAGGGACCGGGACCTTCTGGAGAGATCCCACAAAGGGGCTCAGAGGGCTGGAGCACCTCTGCAATGGAGACAGGCTGAGAGAGCCTGGAGGAAAGCAACCTCTGGGGAGTTTTTAAATTGAAAGAGGGTAGATTTAGATAATTTGTAAAGAAAAAAATTTTTACAAGGCGGGTGGTGAGGCGCTGGCACCAGCTGCTCAGAGAGGTGGTGGATGCCCCATCCTGGACACGGTTAAGATTGGGTAGGCTCTGAACAACCTGGTCCAGTTGACTGTGTCCCTTCCCACAGCAGGGTGGTGGAATGAGATGACCTTTCAACCCAAGCCATCCCATGTTCCTATGATACAAGGGAAAGCTGTGACTTTTTGGTACTTCAGGATGTGTAGGACCTGCAAGTGTCTTTATCTTTACTTGTGAACTTTGGAAGGACATTGTCCATATGACACAAAGCACCCAGCACCTTCTGAGAACAAAGCACTAAGTTTAGAAGCTCAGACAGAAACACAGTTTTTTCCCTGCTAAGGTACAGAATAGGGGCTGCTTAAGGCAAGGTCTCACACAGCTCTGATACACTAAATATTCAGTCACAGAATGTGAATCTCTCCGAAGCTGTCTGAATGGTTAAACTGTTCCCATTGTCAGCTCTAACAAATAGGCAGACAGTGTAGTACTGAAATCTAAACAAAACCTGCAGTCTTTTTAAGGGACCTAACAATGGCTCATTGTTTTAAAACAAGAGGTATGACCTCATATGACCCTGTCAGTCTTGATTGTATAACCAAGCAGAGTAGATTTAAAAGCTGAAAATTCTGAAATAACATCAAGAATAAGTTACTGTGAAACCTTTAAAAATAGCTTTTCATTGTTTGACGAAAATCAGTGTCACAATTGAGGGCAAAACCAAGAATCACTGTTAACCAACTCAGACAGCACATATAATAAAATCATAATAATTTCTAATTCCTTCTGAGTATCCAGTTTGCTGGTAGGTTATTTATGATAACAATTCTCAATGATTATGCTGTTCTTCACTTAGTAATAATAATAATAATAATAATAATTTCTCCTCATCTACAAAATAAAATTTGATGTAATAATAAATATAAAATAAATACATTTTTTCTTTTTATTAAAATAAAATAAAATTGATGTAGTAATACAATACAGAAAGTAGCTTTAAATAACTTGTATGTATTTAATGTTGAGTATTTAAATTCTTTCTAACTATATCAGTATTTGTTTGACAAAGGGCAATACTGAAGTTTTAACAGTTTTGGGTGTTTTTTAATTCACTCCTACCTGCCCAATTAAGACCCTCATAAACAACAAAGTTTTACCTCATTTTTCAAAAAAATAAATGGAATTACCTTTGCCTATAAGGACACCTATTTTGGAATCCAACTTTTCTCCTGGATCACAGTTCCTTGTCACTAGTTTAAGCACAGGAAGAAAGGGTCTAACATCACAAAGTCTCCGTGTTTCATCCTCTAATTCTTCATGTACAGCAGTCTGATTCACACATGAGAACATGTAAGAGTCAATTTCCATGAGGAGATGAAAGAGTGGGTAGGAATGTGCCTGCTTCCATAACAGCTGCAATGAAAACAAAGAAATAAATGAAAAAGAAAAAAAAAACCAAAACTAGAAAATAGGGACATACCTTAAGGCACTGAAGGTAACATTCATTTCCATTTATGTTCCCCCAAAAAAATATAAACGAAGTATGTTTGCCCATTTTTAAAATTTTTATCACTATAAATTATTATATGTTTACTTTGTCTCACTTGTAGTCTCTGTCCTGAGTGATTTCCAGGACAGACCTCTGTAGTTAGCATCATCATTCCTTTTCTTTGGAAAACAGCTAAATATCAACAGTACATATTGATGGCAAGTTTCCATGTGCCACAAGCAAGGAAACCAGACAGTTCAGTTCAAACCCCTTACTGCTGTCACTTATATATTTGTTTTCAAAAATCTTTATCACTTGAAATCACTTGATACATTAGGAGTACGTTAGTCTGTGGTGTAATTCATTCACTGCCTAATTCCTCAGTAATTTTCCCAATGTCCTCACATGGCCATTATCTGATCAAAGGTCTTTAGATTGTTTTTAGTGTCCCTGGTCACTTCCTTACATTCTCCCCTTCCCTTCGTTTGTATATTCCCTCAGGTTTTTAGTGATGCTCCAATTTGCAAAAAATCTTTAAGAGGCAGACAGTTTTCAAAGCAATTATCTTTGGTAATAGTCAAAAGAAGCCCAGTCTGTGACTTTTGCACTAAACATCTAATCAGGGAAACATTAGATCAGCAAACAATGGATTACCAACATATTAGAAAAAGGTTCAGAGTAGTAGTACAATATTAATATAGAGCTATTAGAATAACCTCTGCTGAACTGTAACTATCAGCAAGAAGCCACTTTCCAAACCTTGCCATCTGCCCAAATCCAGAGCTAACCCCCCCAGACACACTTCTTTATCAATCTGCTGGGCACGTGCCTTCAGTACTTCATTCTATGCCTGCTAACATTCATGACTTGATTTGCCAGAGGGCATGTCAGAATCAGAACCAGCCCTCATTCCAAACCTCAGTTAACTGCCCATTTGGCGTTACCTGTTTAATGTGAGATATGGTGGCATCTCGAGGGACATCCAGGTTGATGTAGATTCCAGTGGGCAACAGGAAGTCCACAGATATTGAGCCATCAGAAGCAATCTGTGAATCCACTGCCCAGATGTCAAGGTTGTCTGTCACGGCAGGAGGCATTATGGAATCTCAATAATATCATAACCACATGGCCTTAGGGAAAGAAAAAAAAAAAAAACAAAACTAAAATTCAGTATACTTAACCTTGTATAATTAGACACACATTTAAAAGTCTTTGTAAGGTTTACATAAGCCTGCTTTGTACAGCTCAGCTTACAACTCTGAGGTCTCAAATGCCAGTATTGCAAACACATAAGCATAGTTTTTCTAATTAATGTTATTTAATATAATATAAGCATTTGCCTGGAAAAGCACTATTGTTGAGATATTAATATCATTAAAACTAAGTAATAAGAGAAAAACTATTTAGAGGTTGGCTAAAACAAAGTTAGAAATTAATTTCAAGTTCTATCTAAAACTTTAGCTGTGTAAAACACAACCAAAATAAACTTCATGGATGAAGAGTGGCAATATTTCATATGAAAACTCACATTCAGTTTCATTAGTTTATTTTCTGCAAATTTCCTCTTAGTTGTCCATGAATGTGGCCAATGACATTGAACTTGAAAGTCTGTATTAATAGCAGGAAAAATTTCTTTGACTCTACTAGAAAGTGCCATTTTCCTCTGAGGACACTTATCTCAATTTGTTTTCACCCTTAGAGAACGATCAGTGAACTCCACCCACGGTGGGAACTGCACCCACTGCAGGGTAGGAGGAAACCCTGCCCATAATCTCCTCTGGCTCCTCCTCTGCCTTCCTGCTGCCTGTCCTCTGTATTTCAGCACATTTTTATTCATTCCGAATGCTACCACCAGTTTTTCCAAGTCTTTTTTGATTACCACTCTCTGAAGCTGAGTTTTCCCTTCAGCCTGGCTCACTGAATCATTTACCTCCTCCTCATCCAGACAATGCTCCTCATTGTCAAAGGGATGGGGAGCATTGGAAAACAGTGTAACAAAGCACTTTAACAGTCAAGTTACCCCTGCATCTTTTGAATTTTTGTTGCACAGCACAAGATGTGGGAGATCACCCTTTGTAACAGAAAATGTCTTTATGTTCAACTCCACTAGGAGCTTTCCAACATTTCAATTAGTCCTTCCCAACAATGGCTAACTGATGATGCCAGCAGCACAAAAATCAACTTGCCAGGTCAAAGCTGCCTCAGGTATTTGACAACAAACCCCATCCCACCTAACTGCCACGTGAATACACTGAGTAACAAATCATTCATACACTGACCCAAATCATTCCAACACCTTTCCACCTGGCCGTAGCAAAGCTTAGGACCAACACAAGCTGCCAGTACATCTTGTAACTGCACTAATGCATGGATCACTTCGTATTTTATTTGTACCAGATAAAAACATAGCAGAATTTTCATTCATGCCAAATAAAACACCTTTAAATTTTGGAAAGCATAAGTACATAAGAAAAAGCTTTTTTTTCTCAATAGAAGCAATAATTAGGGAGCTTCTACCATTATCACTATCAAATAATAGTTTTAACACCATTATATCAACATTTTCATCCAAAAAAATTCACTACACTGAGCAGACTGAATTAAAGCAGAAGTAATTGGAGGTGGTTGTATGGTAAAAATAACAAATCAGATATGAAGGTATTTCATATGAATTACCACAGTTTACAAATATATCCATTCATTGCTGGATGTGCGAAGTTTAGCATAGTGTGTGAACTCTAAGCTATCAAAAGGAAAGAAATAAAATTTTATCCCATCATTACACCCAGAACAGCCTCTGTTATTGGAATAACACAACATTTATCAAAAAAAAATAAACCCAGACAAAATGTCTAATTCCTCGTTACCAGTCAGTATATTTTCCACAAGCTGCTTTTTTAATGGGGTACTATTTGTTTTCCTCCATACAGTTATTTGTACCCATAAAATGCTGGCTGCAATTCTGTTGTAAGTGAAATTAGCAGTCAGTGAAAAATCCTAATACTGTACATTTTTCATATTTGGATGCACACATTTGCAGTTATTTTCTGAGGTCGTGAGGGTAAAATAAAGTGGTATTTCCATTACAAAGCATTACTTGGACGGGTACAGCAGCAAGGACATCTGTTTTATGTAGTTATTTTGTATATAGTTAATTCCTGCTTTAATTCAGTATTTCTTTTCTATTTTCATCCTGTTTCAGATGCTTTTCACAGTTGCAGTTGTTGAAACCATTTTAGTGCATCAACAAGAGTTTAAAATGTTCAAAGAAACAAGACTTAAAAATGATGCTCCATATCATGGTGCTTGGAGCCCAAACACCACAACACAGAGTTATAAAGTTCTTGTAAGATACTTGTTTATAATTACACATTTCCAGCACAGACACCAGAGTCTTTGAAAATTCCATTTGCATTTTCAGTTAAAAAGGGAAGAGAAGCCATCTCACCAATCTGAGCATGCTGAGGAGCTATTCTTGCCTTCAGGCACTTACTTAATATTTCCTTCCTCAAGGAAGCAGGTCAGTGTGTTTTGCAGCCAGCACCCTGTTTCTGCCCCAGAAGCTGACACCACAGGGGCCAAGAGAGAACCAGGTTTTATCCTGAGAAACACAAGATTGCCAACCCACAGCAGCTCTGGGGATGAGTCACGGCCCAGCTGGGACACCTGTGGTGGCACTGGTGACTAACTCACAATATCACATCTAGGAACTGAAACAAAGGCAAAAAGCCATCTGGATTGGGATTAACAGCACCAGAGACATTTTAAACAACTACCAGCTAAAGGAAAAAATCCAACAATTCAAATAATAATAAAAAGCTATTTCAGTCTGTTAAGCTCATAGCTATTCCTGCCCACTGTCACAGTAACAACAACCTCACTTACAAAAGAAGGAAGTAATTAAACCAGCACTTAACCTTGGCTCCTCAAGTGTCTAATCAATGACTTGGAATTTCACAGGGGCAAAGCCCAATACAAAATGCTTTTCTAAGGCACAGGTAGTACGGACAGCGTTCAAACCTTCCCATGTAAATTTTCTCTAAGCTTTAACCTGCAAATTTCAGATGCATATATATGTGTGCGTGCCCACACACTCTCCCCCCTAATCAATTTGTATTACCAGCAGTTCTGCCAGAGCTGCTTATATTAATGGAAAGAAGTGGAACAAAGATAAGTAGAACATCTGCAGAAGAAGCAAATTTATCACTCATCTTGATATTTATTTATTTAATGTACATAAAGAAGAACACTAAAACAGGATTTTTCAATTGAGTGTTGCTGTTGTGGTTTTCAAAGGACTTCCCATCTCTAGGCAGGCAAAAGAATTTGCTCTGGTGCTAACAGCCTCATTCCAGAAGCCAGGAGACCTTATAGCATTCCACTCACTTCCCAACAAAAGTACATCTCATCATTTAACTAACAAGACCACTTGGAAAAGAAAAAAAGAAAAACAAACAAATAAAAAAAAAGAAGCTACCTTCTTCATTGATTTCTAACATAGTTTAAGGACAGATGCAGTCAAAAGTAAGCTGCACATATTTTTATGTGAATTACAGCCCCCTTATGTTTTCCCCCTAACCAAAACAGAACTAAAATCATATGTCCAGGTTATACAGAGCAGGTACAAAACTAGTTTGGAAAAAAAAAAAAGTGTAGGCAACACTTCCAGCAAGTGTGGGCCAACAACAGAACCACTGGAACATTGCACTGTACCAGTTAACAAACCCCAGGCATTCAGAACATCCCCAGGAGTTTCAGACTTCTCTTTAGACTAAAATAAAGGATCAGTGGGATTTCGGAGGCTGTGGTTACACGCTGGGGCAGTGCTCTCTTTCTAAACCACTCACCCATTTTCCTGAATGCAAGCAAGACTAACTTGTGCCAAGCTCAAATCCATCGTGACTCCTTCAGGACATTGCTGAGAGCCCAGGAACACACAGCTGCAAAAGCCTCCCACCACTGCAGCCAGAGCTGGTGAAATCAATTCTACCTGTGCTGGGTAGTTAACCTGCACATGTACAGGAATTAAATCCAGGAGGTGCAAATATCTGACACCAAACAGCGTTGACCACGGAATTACAAAGGGCAAGCATAGGGGGGAGATTGTAAGGTTATCCTGAAACTAGGAGCTGCCCAAGAACATGCTCACGGAGACCCTCCCCTCTCTCAAAAAATGAGACATGGAGGAACAATGCAATGAACTCTCCTTTGAAAATAATTTATCATATCAGCAGAAGACTTAGACATTAGAAAGTACCAAATCCACTTTGTCATCAACACTCAACATTTATCTGTCAGCTAAGTTCCTCTAAAACCACCCTTTTAAAGAATGCAGCAGTTATGAAAACTCACACTGTCATTAAATCCTTTACTTCTGAACTCACCACAAATCACCACTCATCCTCTGAGATTGTTGATAAAAGAACACCAACATAAAATCCAATGCAATGTTCAGTGTTTTATCTTGAACTATCCAGAAGAATACTAATCAAACACAAGTAGAAGTAGCTGCAAAGAAGGTGGTAATTATAAACTCACATATAATGCAGTGTCAGAGGGAAATGTTGATGCCCAGTTATCTCTCCTAGCATTTATTCTCCTGAGCACCAAGTCTTTGAAAAAGTCTATCTTGTATCTGAAATGATGTCACCCACCCCTGAAATGTGGTCAGTTCTCCCAGGATGAAATCAGTATGCTATCATCCTGAACAGATGGCAAAAAGATGGAGGGGAGGATCATTTATATATTGAAAAGTAACTTTCTGTAAGAAATAAGTTTCTTTTACACTGCCTCTTCAAAACACAGGTGGCATTTTAAGGGCACATAAATATCTAAAACTCTTCAAGTTAAATATAAAGCTGGATTTACTCTTCTTTTTCACTAAACGTATGAGTATTTACATAAAGGACGAGTATCAGAAGCACACTTGTTTTGGATATCCAAAAACTAAGGGCACTCTGCTTATCCAGATTTTTGCTTTATGAGTAAGTTATTACAACTGTTGGGCACCACATCCAAGACAATAATCACTGTCATCAGTACAGCTCTTTATCTACTGCTTGCTCTGTCATGTGCCAGTCAAGGGGCTAAAAAAACCAGAAGTCTTGCAGTAGTGAAAAGGGCCACCCCATCCAGACACACAAGAAGTGTTTGAACAGTATCTCGCTGTCCGGAACAGACAAAATGACAATCTGACCACAGCCATTTTCTAGGAAACAGCAGCAGCACATCACATAAGCAGGAGAAACACTAAGCACTTACACAACACAATCATTGTAATCATTTTTCTAACCATGTAAACATCTAGTATGAAAAGGATGAGCAAAATATAAATGAAATATTTGAGAAGAAACACGGGAAAAGAACCTAGTAGAACAATGGAAAAGGAGTCTGACTACACAGGAAGACTTATGTCCTACGAAACTTAGAAGGCCTTTAGAAAAAAAGCTTTTTAAAAAGATTTAAAAAGTCTGATATCTTCTGAAGACACTAAAGACAAATATATGCATTCTATCAGGGCCAGTTCACAGCTCTGTAAAACTATATACTCTTCTGTTCCTCAATCTGCACCGAATTCCTGGGAGCTGTTCTGCAGCCCAGGGCAGTGTCCGAGAGTTGCCCGGGACTGCCACAGGCTGCGACAGGGGAGCTTTGGGCACCAGCTTGACCCTCTCTCCTCATCAGTCCCGGTCCATCTCATCGCTCCTGTTTCATGTCACTGCTCCTGTTCCACTCCCCTCATTGCTCCCATTCCCTCCCTCCATCACCCCGGCTCCATCGCTCCTGTTCCCTCCCCTCGCCGCCGCCGTTTCATTCACCCGGCCTGAGGGCAGCCCGCAGCCAGGGCAAGGCTGTTCAGCTTCTCCCGTCCTGCCGTCCCGTCCCACCCCGCCGAGGCCCGCAACGGAAAACACCGGGAACGAACACGCGAACCCCTCCCGTTTCCCACGGGCCCGGAGCGGCCTGTTTCCCTGTTTCCCTGTTTCCCACAGGCCGCGCGTGGAGCAGGGCACGGTGAGAACACGGCCCCCAGCCCACAGAGCAGGCACGGGGTGACACCGCAGGGAACGGCAATCCCACAGCCACAAGGCTGCAAGAGACCCTCAAGATCTTCAAACCCAACCCAGCCCAACACCCCAACTACACCCTGGCACCCAGTGCCACAGCCAGGCTGTTTTAAACACAGCCAGGGATGGTGACTCCACCACCTCCCCGGGCACGCCATTCCAGTACTTTATCACCCTCTCAGTAAAAATCTTTTTCCCCAACAGCCAGCCGTAATTTCCCTTGGCGCAGCTCAAGGCTGTGTCCTGTCCGTCTGTCAGCTGTCAGCTGCAGAAAGCGACCAAGCCCCGCCGAGTACAGCGCGCTTTCAGGGAGCTGCAGAGAGCGACCTGCAGCCCGGCGTTGTTTAAAGGTTCGGTGCGACAGGAGCAAGCACCGCCTATTCCAACAGTGAGCGAGCTGCTAAGAGCTGTTTTCTGCTCACACAGAAGCAACAATAACCCCTTTAAAACCGGAACACTGCTAACTTCAGTGTGGTCTGTGTGCCACTGCAGACCATGGAAACCCCTGCAGACCCTGCCATGGGAATTCTCTTTTAGCCCTAAAGAGTGAACCCACTTAAGGTTCTGGCCTTCAACAGCTGCACAGGTGAATTTCCATCCAAACTGCTTCCAAATAGAAAAATAAAATACAATCAACTTGATGATAAATAGAAATGCCTAAATCAGCAAAGCAGAGATCTTTCCACTCCAAGAATGTCATGGGTATCTACCTACAATAGCAAAGATTTTAAGAATTCAAGGCATCTACAAAGTAGACTAGAAAGTTATTTTTAAACATCATGTGGTACTATAAATATTTCCCAACAGTTTAGTTTAATTGCCACATAAGTTGGCCCTATGTAATGGAAAATTAAATGTCCATTTAGTCAGGGTTCCTCCAGAAATCAGAATAAAAATGTCATAATTTTAGTTTTCTAAAAATATCTATGTACGGAAAACATGAAAGGCCTTTTTCAAAGGCCTCCCTCCCTCACAGTGCTCACACTGGTACCAAGAGTGGTCTCTCAGCCATCAAATCTAGATTCTCTCATTCTCCTCATGAAATACAGTTTATTTTCCACAAACAAAGATAATTTCATTGGGGTTTTTTAATCCCATATCCCTGATTATTTTTTTCCTGTTCATCTCCTGTAGCTTTATTCCTCTGGTGTACCCACAGCATTATGCACCAAGTTTTAAAAATTGAAGTCAGGGTTTTAAACCTACAATGAATGCAGTTACTCAAATATTAAAGCCTCTAAATAAAAGTAGCTCAGTTTTCAAGAAATGCTGAGCACCTAAATTTGCAATTGACTTAGACAGGACTCAGAGATATGAAAAAAATACAGACATATTAACTGGTTACAAATTAAAATTTAAGTAACTTCATTTGAACAGATGGTTAGGTTAATTACCTCTTGTCATCCCTTTTTACATAAGTTATTCTACAATTCAATGAAAGTATAGTTTAGTCTCATTCACAGCTACTTTCTATCTTCAGAATTTTTCTTCCTGGAAAACAAGTCTACATGTAGAGAACAACACTACTAAAATGGTATTCAAAGCTCAGAACAACTTCTAGCCTTGGCTTGAGCAGTGATAGAAGGAAAACTTTATTTCCTGTTACTTTATACTCGGGCAAACACACACATCTGCTGCTCCCTCTGAACATGAACTGAACAAGGGAATAAAACTTAAGTCCCACGCTTCTGACAGACTTCTCACAATGCACAGGCAGCACATAATTCTGCAACACTGACCAGTAACACAGCAGCTTCTCACAGCCATCCTCTGCTCTACCTTGAAATCACTGCATACACACATTAAAATAGAAATAGTTTCAGGCTATCCTTTTGAACTGTGTACGTAGAGTGAGTTGCAGGAAGAAGAAAAGCTCCATTCACATTTCAGTATTGCTGTGTGAAATTGTCTATAGAAGCATCCAATCACTGGATCACACTGAGGCTGGGAACACTATGGGAAAACATTCCCTTTCAGCTGGCTGGAATGCAGTTCTGCACGGTTGAGAAGGAAGGAGTACAAAGGACTGGAAGAAAACAGCAGATCAGAAAAGCACTGTCATATGAGTAACATTTGACACCTTCACCACCAGAGTCAGGGAGAAAAAAAGGAGAAAGCTCAAAGGAAAAAAGCCCAGCCCAGTTGTTCAGTATTCTGTATCAACTGGGCTATGAGAAAACATCTGGTAGAATCACCTTTAGAAGCATTTCTAAACAAATCTCTTAGATATTTTGGAAAATTTTCAATAGCAGCAGGCAGAGTGGGCCCTGACACGAGGGGCAATGCATTTGTATATCCTGTTCAGTGCAGAAAGGCAAGACTGAAGATTTGGGAACAGATCAGACCTGGTGAGTTCTCAGCCTCTTTGACCCTGCACAGCACTGTAGAGGGAGTTACCTTTTTCCCCAGTCTGAAAATGAAACTCGTTATGAGTAAGGAGGTAACATAAAACCAGATCTTTATTTGAAGGCCTTTAGGAGCAGTCATGGAAAGATCATGTAAAAAAATCATGGGAAAAAAAAAAAAAAGGCAAAACCCAAATGGCATCAGATTAGGAGGCCAGCATGGAATGTTGAGTCCCAAGAATAGACGAAACACTGAAATGATGGCAGACTCACTTGGATATTTTAAACAAACACACAAAGCTAAGCTTAACAAAACAGGTGACTGGAGGGGGCACAAGGGAAGGAGGAGGACTGAACAGTGAGACTGAATGGGAAAGGAGGAGCTAAACCAGAAAAAAGATGTCATTTGAGCCCAGGCATTTTATAGGTGTTTCTATAAAGCTGCACTAGTGCTTGTGCCAGCACAGTGAGAGTGCAAGAGGAGTGGCACAGAGACAGCTCCTTGCAGCCTCAGGGCTGCCGGGCCACTTGACAGCTCTTAAGATCATTTCAAGAAATGTAGGCAGAACTACAGCCTAAGGGCCTGGCTTTCTAACAGCCCAAGTTATTATTAGAACCACTATTATTAGACAGACTGTGTCTGTCACGAATCTGAAAAGATGCATTAATAATCTGCTTTTATTACTTCATTGTACTAAGTAAACTGTAAATAAAACTTTGTTGTTAAGTGAACTGTAGGGGCCCTCTCCTCTCATTGCTCAACAAAAATTGTACCTGACTTCTTAACAGTCTGACAAAAAAACTAGAGAATTATCAACCTGGATTAGTTCTGCTCTCTGGGTTTTCCTTGCCTGTTCTAACACCCAAAATAATTTTTTATTCCTCTGTAAACACAGAGGAAATATTCCACTTATAACACATTTAAATATATATAAACAGTTAATATTTCCTCTCCTTTGGAATAGTACAAATGGACCTAAACCATCAAATCTCACCAGCAGCTGACTATTAAGATGTTATATCTAGATAACATTCTACTATAAGAAAAGTTAAAAACAGAAACTGAGGTTTTCCTATAAATGGATAACTCTTCACACAAGGACTAAAAGATTCACCTTTTAATAATTTCTGGTATTTTGATCAAAACCTCTAGGAAAGGGGATTATTCTCCAGCAGACAGATTGCATGTATCTACAGAGGGAGGTGAACCAGTGAGATAATTACAACCAGCTGAGTATCAAGGAGGAGTGAAATTTTCACCTACAAGGAGGGCACACAGACCAAAACACATGAGCAGCTTGTGCTTAAGTCTCATACAGAGATGCCATGGATCCTACAAAGTAGAAAGATGCCCTTTAAGGGGAAAAAATATACATTTTACAGGCTTCGTCTGCCAGGCATTCTTCTTGATGGGGTCTGTTTCTTACACAATCTGGATTTTTGCAGTTATTTTTCTTCCAACACCAGTTCCAACACCCCTATCACATATTCAGAGGTGGCTGCTCACAGCCATTTGTTGCATGGACAGGACTGGTCAAGGACTGAACAAACACTGAAGGAAATTCAACAATTCAACTCTAATGCAAATATTTAGATAGATATTATACATATTTTTCATGAAACTTATTTATAAAGACAGTTTTAAATACAATGCCATTTGATAGAAAAACACAATCCTAAAAACCGCTTTTGTCATGAAGATAAAGGTAATAAAGCCAAAAGTAGCTCTGGCCATTCATCACGAGGACCAAAAATATTTAAGATTATGTAGGAATTACAGACTATTTAGCCTAAAAGGTACATCTGGGAGTCAGCTGGTTCCAAGCTCAGCTCCAACACTGAAGTTAAAGCAAGTTGCTTCAGAGTCTGCACACATAATTTTGCAAGTCTCCATGGACGGAGGCTCCACAGTGACCCAGAAATGCAGCAACCCTTGGAGCCTTCAGCATCCTTTCAGCAGGGCCTGACTGCTCCTGGGGTTACTTTTCCCCAGCTGTGAGAGTCAGCATCTGCTTCTAAGACTTCACAAGAATTCCACCTGGCTTTTTAACTGTGAATGGAGATGCTGCCCAGACTTTATTTTAATGTTAATTGGAATTTAAAAATTCCAATTGCAAAATACCTTGTGATGATCCAAACGCACAGAAGCATACAAGCTCCAACTAAAAACAAACAAACGGATTGCAATACATTTCTCCAAAAAGGAAAAATCTGAATTAAGTTGTAACAATGGAATTCTCTGAGTCACTTAAAAAAAAGCACGGGGTAGGGAAGAAGCACAAGTTTACCGACTACCGAACACCTGAGCGACTTTTGTGTCTGGCATAAGCCTAACAACAATGATTTAAAATGACTAAACTGTCTCCAGTTGGCATTCTTCATTTTATTTGTTTGGGGAGCTCAGCTGCACCTCTATTGTTTATGTGTTTTAGTAACTTGATTACCAGAGTCAAGAATTAACTTGTCAAACTAAGTGTGCAGGCAGCAAATAGGTTGGTTTGTTTGTTTGCACTGGAACCTTGTGAACAGGCACCTGTATTTCCACTGTGTTATTTAATAAGGCAGGAAAAGACAAGTAACTCCACATAACACAGCTCCTGAAAACCTCAGGGGTCAGAATTCAGAATAAGGTGACACAAGAACGTTGCATATGAGTACTTCCCAGTCACTTGACACTTGGCCTAGATCAGGAACTGATGAAAAATTGTAGCATTTCTTTCAAGTACTTAAGAGAAAGGGAACTAACACACATCAACTTCTTTAAATCCACATTGAATTGAAAATTTTATAGAATTTTTTCCTTTAAGGCAGGAAATCAATCAATCCAAACATGTTATTCTGCAAGTTAAAAACATTTTATTAAAAACCACAAGTATGAAATGCTTTTCTTGTCTGATTAAGTTCCAGACATTTTTCTACACCAATTATGACACCCTCTACACATCTGTGTTTAAAGAAGCTAAGAGGAGGCATTTCCTCTTAGTAATAAAGCAATATGCTGAAATATACTTCTTGTAAAGACTTCTCACCCTTCTCAGTTCTAATGGCCAGATCTTTCTCATTTCCAAGCAGGCATTCAGGACTATTTCCAGTGACTCC
The DNA here is from genome assembly GCA_003676055.1 of Chloebia gouldiae. Lineage (NCBI taxonomy): Eukaryota > Metazoa > Chordata > Aves > Passeriformes > Passeridae > Chloebia > Chloebia gouldiae. Next base: position 1,857,415 of record QUSF01000055.1, read on the forward strand.
TGCAGAATTACATTCACACAACCACACAGCATGTGTAAAATGCATCAGACATAGGCAGCTTTTCCCCAGTTTCTAAGGAGAATATGTTTAAACATCTGACAATCTGATTTAAAGTGGCAGAAAAATGATTACATTTCTCATCTCAAGCACATGAAGTATACAGAAATTAAGAATTACACTATATCAAGATATAAATGTTTATTTATCTAGTAGTAAAAAGTGCAATCCACAGTCCCTGCATGGGGTAGAGAAGCTCCTTTTATCAGAAATGAGACACACATGTGTCAGCCCAGAATTCACAAAAGCGGGAAGTGAACTACAAACAGTGAAGCAAAAATGTCTCTGATATTCATAAACTGAAAGCCTGGGCAAGTTTGATGAATGATGGAACGACAAAACAGGACAAATAATAGTGACAAAAAAATAAAGACAGTCAATAAGAGCCATGACTATAGAGCTACAGACCAAAAAAACAAGTGTATTTTCAAATTCCCTGGAAAATACAAGCAGTGCTTTAACTTTTTCCAGCAAATAGGGGCTTATATGTAATCACATCTATACCAGAGAACCCCCTGCTCAAAGCCATAGCCAGCATACACAGCAGCCAAGAGAAAAACCTGAAACCCATCTCAATTTCACAAGATACAACTATTCCCAAGAGGGAAGATGGTTCAGTGAGAATCCATGAGTCCATTACCAGCTGATCAACCAAAACGAGTCCAGAGTCGCCCATTTATATTTTTAACATAACTATAACAAAATTAAGTACAATAAAAGCCCAATAACCATGCTGACTTTACAAGCAAAAGACAACAGAAAACAACCCCAGAAAACCCCAGCCCTGTAATACTTACTCCGATGAACCTCTCCTATTTCAGTTTGACTGTGTACCAAAGATACTTTTATTCAACATTTACTTCCTATTACTCTTGTTTTTTTTCAGAAGATTCCACGAGATGACCTCAATGTGATCTAAAAAAAGCAAACCACAATATAATGTAATTAACCAAATGAGAAAATCAGCAATGTGTATTTGTTTTAAAAGCTGAACCAACTTTCTGTGTAGAAATACCTAAAAAAATCACACTATTTTTTACTGCCTTCAAATACTACAGTACCACATTCCCATTGCACAATGTGATTAATCTAACAATTATAGGAATGCCAAATCCACAAACACCCTGCTACCAGAAAGGAAAAAAAAGGAAGTAATTATTTGAATATCCTTGAATATCCAATTTATTCTAATAAGTCTTATGATCATGAATTAGTCAAAAGCATTCTTAGCTGCTAAAAATATTTTCAAATTTTTGTACACTAAATTTGGGTCAGACCAGCAGATGTCCACTGCAGTTAAAGTCAAAAAAAGGGAGACAGAGTTGCCTTCATTATTTTAAGCACATTTTCTCTTTTTCCTCTGGGCTGTAAGCTGATTTTGGTGGAGTTTTTTTGTTTGTTTGGGGGGATTTTGGTGGTTTTGGTTTTTTTTAAGAGTGTAATATCTCTAGTCCTACTATGGAGAAGCTGAGTTGATGACACAAGTGATCCCATATCCCTGTTCACAGTTCAATGTGTGAAAGGTTTAGAAGGTCTCTGACCAACCAACACCCTGCAGATGTACTGGGCAAAACATCTCCACAGAGGCAAGGCATCATCCTCCTTAGCTCTACCCTGCAAATCAAGCTCTCAGTAAAGAGAAGTGAACAAAAGCTACTTCAATCCCCCCTGAGCACCAGCAGTGCTGTCAGTTTGCACTGATGCTATCTCCAGGTTTGTAGGCCAAGCCACAAAGCACAAGACATGTAACTACACTGCACTTCCCATAAACAATTATTTTTCTAAACCACACCAGGCAGGTCCCACTGTGCTCGTGAGAGCTCAACACATTACAGTGACCAGGAGAGCAGAATTCCTCTGGGAACTGGCACGTGGAGCCCTCTGAAGCAACTCAAACTCTTCAGTGGTTTTGAGGGATAAATACTTATTGCCCCACATACTTAAGTCTAAAAAAAGTTAAGTAACTGCTCCATGCACAACCTTTTGGTGCATAAAGGTGTTGTCACAAAATGGGTCTTCACCTGGTGTGCAAGAAGCCAATCCACACACATTGAGTTATTTGGTTTATTTACAGAGGCATGAGCTAGTCCAAAAAGTTCTCCTAATTAATGTCTAGGAGCCTACAGCAGGGAACACACACAAGAAAAAGAAAAATAGACTAGAGAAAAATGAAGACAGTATCATATGATTTGTCTGCAAGGACAAAGCATCAGTGTGAATATCACAGAACCAAGGCTGAACTACCAGCCTGGAATTCATGTTTTACAGCCATGTCAATATTTGCTCTTGTGGAATCAGAAAAATCCTAATCAAAGGCTACTGGCCAGCAGGCAGGATCTTAGGAGGGGGTGTAAAATGCATCCTGCTATAGTTAACAGGCATGACAACAGAACTTCCACCCAAGGCAGAAATCCTGCATGACCTCTAGCCCCTCAAACAAGGGGTACTGTATGACTGAACCATAGCCTATGGCAGGAGCAGGACATTCTTTGACTAAAAGTTGGATATTCCAAACTTGTAGAGGTCAATGGCTAACTAGACACATGATGACCAATCCGATGGTGGGTGCCCAGAAATTACCAAGGGTCTATAAATGGTACAGTTTAAACAAACCACTACATTGTAAATAGCTCCTGTCACAGCTCCTGTGTTCACCCCAGTCTTGCTTCCTCTCAGCTCCCTGTCCTGTTTCCCCTCTTTCCTCACAGCACTTTGGATCTCTGCAGCTCACATCACACTGACCACAGGCTGGTCCTCTACAACCAACTGTGGAGGATTAGCCAGCCCTTGAGACCTTAAACCATTTCTAAAGTACACAAACAGAGCACCCATTGCTACATCCAAGCATGAGAAACAAACCCTTCATTAGGGGATGAGGGTGTGCAGCCTTGTTTTTCTCACCAACCAACCTTTCCCGTTTTTCAGAGCAGCAGAGCAAGGGTTAAGAGAGGTGGCATGGATGGGCTGCAGATGACACCATGGGCAGCCAGGGCACTTTCCACCTTCACACCACAAATGGAGAATTTTCCAAAGGCTGGTTACACCCAACAGACAGGGTACAAACTCTGCTGGCCTTTTACTGACTGTCAACAGCTGCTGAGGACTCCAGCTACAGAAGAAACATGCCAGCATCATCTCTGGGAATTGCATAAAGACAGAAGGACATGGAGGAACTGCCACACAAACTGGACTCTGAGGACATCTTTTCCCCATTGCACCTCTCTGAGGAACATGGGAAAAACAGAACTGGCAGGTGGACATCACAGACAGCCTCTCCTCTGCATCTGTTGGGTGTGAACTCAGCCAAAACTGTACCACCAAACTACCTTGGGCCCACACCCATATGACTTCTTCTGATAGCACCTACCAGGGACCCAACAGCAATTCTTTTCTGTCCCAGCTTGCAGCTTCTTCATAAGAAGTCATAATATTTGACAAAATAGTAATTTTTATGAATCCTTTAATCACACCCTCATTACATAGAAACTGGTTTTATGTAGATCGTAACTTGTTTTCTCTAAAACATTAACAATCTTATGAGGCAATTCAGAAAACAAAACTGTGTTGTGGCAATCAGAATGCTTGTGACAATACAGTAAAACTTTTTAGAGTTCTCCACCTACACTCCTTATGTCCAAAGAAACACTTATGAATGTATTACCAAAACAAAAAATTATATCACAAGGAAAGAAAGGGGGAAAAGCTATAAGAAACTTTTGCCTAAAATTCCTGTGTGGCATAATGTTCAAGATAAACAATTACAAGCCAAGGGAATAGGCCACTCACAAAGACAGAGAAAAGAAAACCTAGAAGAGAAAAAAAATCATTCATAAGCAGTGTAAGAAATTTACTGGACTAATTGTGGCACTCTTGTCTTCTCTTAACAATTTCTAGGCCCATCAGATAGGCTGCTGCTCCATCAGTTCTTCCAGAATACATAAAAAATCCATTTGTTGGAGAGGATGCTCCAGGTTTACTTCAGGATAAGGAACTCTGAGTGGGCTGAATGACATAACACAGCAGTTTCTTGGGTATCTTCCTGGTGATTAAACCTCTTACTCTGGAAGAAAGCACTGAGGCAGACATCAGGAGAGCACTAGCAGATGTTTAGGACAGTGATACACAGCTGGGGCATTTTGGAGTTTTTGATTCACAGCTTTGGTCACCTCAAAGCTGCCTTGAGTATTTCATGCTCCCAGTAGTGCTGAAGATTGGACAAGTGAATACCAAACTGAATTAGCTGCTGTAGCAATGAAGAAACTCACGATTTCATCAAGTTGGAGACAAAAAAGTATGAAGGATCAGTAAATACACCAACTACCTTCAACTTTAAAAACTACTGAAACATATAAAGCAACTCAGTCTTAAGTTCCAACAATAACAGATATAAAATTCTTCAAGAGCATTCACTGCCAGTAATTAAGCCATCACAACTCAAGTCCAGGAACTAAAACAGTGAGCAAAAGAGAAGCTCACAGCAGTGCACATCTGCCTAAATGACAGGAAATTCCAGCTTCTACACACTGCACAGCTGAGTGTCCAGGCTGAAGACGCAGGTTAAATCCTAGATGTGAAAGGAGTATTTTGTGTCTGTTCCACAGTGTTGTGTGCCAACTGACCCAAACAGCAGAGCTCTGCACAAGCACTGTCCCAACAATGCAGTGCCCAGAGTCTCTCCAGCAGCCAAGACCAGTTCTGACCTTTGAAAGGTGGCACTTATTTCTGCAGTAACATCAAGAGACAAAATACCACACTGAAAATGGACAGCACATTGTTACACACAGGACAGCATTCTTCTTTGTGCTCTACTTTCCCAGGTGCTGGTGCTTGGTCAGAAACCAGTAATATCCTTTCAAAAGCCTCAGACTTCTCTGAAATTTGAAACCCATCTATCTTGTACAAAATCTTTTAACCAAAACTGAAGAAGCATAAAGCAACAAGTTCCCATTGCACAAGAACAGCCACAGAAAAAGAAAAACAAGGCAGAGACAGAAATAGCAGAACACTAAATGAGATCAAAAGAGACATCTATGTCAGAACTGCAAGTCAGTTTACATCTTTTCTTATTCCTGAAGATGGGCAGAGACCATTAGCTTAGCATTTTCCAATATTATTCTTTAACTGAAACAGATAAAAACATGATTTGAAGCTAGATTCAGTTATGTCTTCATCAAGAACTTGATACCATAACTACATTTATGCAGTGGGTGACTGAAGGCAGGAGCCCTGTCTCCCACCACAGTGACTCAGTCTGAGGAAGCCTTGTTCTCTCTTCCTGGAGCTCTGCCTCACTGAGCCCTGGCTCACCTCTGTGAAATCCCCTTCAGTGCCCAACAGGCTTGGTTAAAACCCATTTATACTCACACAAGCACAGATTAATACGCTTCACAATTAATCATGTTTTTACTTGGTTACACAGGCTGCTGAGTTCCCTTTCAGTTTAGAACTGCAACACAAAACCATCTTGCAAGCTTTCAGTGAATCTTTATTTTGAACAAAGTGATTCTTTAACAGGGTGTCAGTTACAGACATTTGAATTTATCTGGGAGGGCAGGAGGTTGTGTCACTCCTTCACAGTGATGTATCCTGCTTGATGGTGCTCAAGGTTGAGTAACCCAGTAACCCTCCTACTAGTTGTGTCTCAGACCTCAATTTGATTGGAGTTGGGAGGGAAATAATCTTTTTTCCTTACAATAAAGTCAAACTTCAGCGCAAAAGACTGTCGACACTTACTGGCACTGGAAAATGAAGGACTTTCCATTAAAGCAGCAAGGAACAGATAGTTCAGAAGGGAAGGAATCACCTGCACTATTTAGGCTCAACAAACAGAAAACTAAATAAAAATAATTATTTTTTATTTTTCCAGAATGTTTCAATTGTTTTTCTCCTGCTCTGTCGCCTTCAAAAGAAATGTCTCTGGGCAAAGCAGAAGGGGAACACATCACTGCTGGGGAACAAAAAAAGGCTCCTAGACTGCAAATTTTCCCGTCACACTCTGCCAGGCAGCCAGACGTTCCCTGACCTGAGGGCAGTGTGCTGAGAAGGAGACAGGCAAAGCCTCTGCAGAGGGAGAGCCTGCGATGCCCTCAGCACCCGAGGGCTGGCCGCCAGTGCTGATCACTCCTAGTGACAGGGGCAGAGTAAGAAACCTCCTCCGAGCAGAGGCTCTGGGCTGGAGGGCGTACTCTGCCTGGTGTTCTACGGTTCAAAAAGCACAAAGTTCAAGGCTGGTGTGACGGTTCTGTGAAAACAGCAGTGGTTTTGTTATTTCGGATGACTCACAAACAAGTGCTTAGATCTGCTTTACACCGCTCCACAAACACAAAGTCAAGTGAGCAACACTTTCCAGCTCATTTCCAGTTCCGATGCAGCACTGGGCACAAGCGATGACCCAGCTGGCTCAGCAGCTCCAGAGCTGGCACAAAGACCTGAACGGCTCACACTGAACAGACTCATCAATGTGAAGTGTAACTCCTCCCAGGGTCCACAGATCACTTTCACCTCCATGCCAGTGCCACAGCTTCTCTAGCTCCGGTTCACTCCATGCGGCGGACAGCAGTGAAGAACTGGAAGCCACGGTCACAGACCAGTGCTCCTCTTCCCAGAAATCCTCACCTACACGTGCATGTGCAAGAAATCCTCACCCACAGCTGAAGTGTGAGGCCCAAAGGCTTGAGCTGAGCCAGCCTAACCACTGAGCAGCAGTTTAGGCAGGTGCAAACAAACCCAGCATCCTGCACAAGCCCTTGTGACACCTACAGAGACGTCTGCGGGAGTCAAGGAATCCCCCACACCAGCCTGTCTGCTGTCCCTGCAAACCCTCAGCAGCCCTGTCACCTAAATTCAGCTCTCCACATCCTAAAACAGGCTGCAGGCAATAATAAATTATTTGATTCTGCATGGATTTTCATTACATCTAAAGCAGTATTTAAGGACAGAAGTCTGGGGGCAAGATTAGGAGCATTAACTGCCAGCAGCACAGCAATTCCTGTTCCTGTTTCTTTGGTCTTCTATCACAACACAATCACATCCCATACTTTTGTTTTTAAGCTGCTCCTGAATCTAGAGTTAAATACTCTAGAACACAAGGACATGCTCTAGAACAAAATTACCCCAGCACCATCACTTTCAATAAAGAAATCTTATATTTGTTTAATGAGATATTTTCAGCCATTCTAAAGTTTATGATGACCTATTTCACGATTTCTCTCTGAATGTCTTAAACTCTCAAAGGCCAAGGTACATAAGGACTGATGAAGCATTTCCTCCAAATTCAGGAACACCTGAAACACGGCCCTTATTGCTGATGCATTTTCTACTCACTGTGTCATAGACATAAAAACACTGAAAAACACCAACTGGTTCCCCCCAAAAGTCACTACATGAATAAATATTTACCTGCACTTTAAACAGAGAAATAAAGCAGTGAGTCCTCATCCTGTTTCTGTGATGATCCCACCACGATTACTGAGTTACTTGAAATGTGACCAGTAGCACTATTTGTGATTTCTGCTTCTTGTGATCTGTGTAGTCTATTTTCTTCACTACTTTCATGTCCCCATGTTTCACTTCCCAGCTACATTCTGTGAAATCCCTAATATGGTGAAACTATGCAAATTTATTTCTTTTTAGTTCCCAAATTTTTGTTGTCCTCATATTTGAATTTATATAAATAAGAACACAGAATTCAAAAGCAAGACTGAACAATTTGTCAGTTATTAATTATTATGAGCCATTTTGTGAAGGTGCTGCCCACCCTGCTTCAGGTATCACTTGAAAGGCTTTGTTCTTTATGATTAAATAAACCCCCAAGTGCGGATTGCAAGAGACTATAAACCAATACAGAAATACATAAGTGCGTTTTACAGACATGCTGCTGCAGTCCAACTTGCTCTTTGATTCCAAACATTACCACATAATAAATAACAGCATTCCATCACTAACAACATGCATACAGTAGATACTACCTGAAACTAGAAGTAATCACTAAGAATAGTCCCTGTCCTGAAGAAGGAAAAATACAGTTTTCCTCCAGCTATAGCCAACACTCAAAAGCAAATCTATTAAGCTCTTTCAGATAATAAAAGTGTGCATTTTAATCTGCTCTTGCTCCCCACCCCCTCCTCTTTCAGGTAGGCCTTTTAGAAAAAATATTTAAAATATGAAGCATAATTTCAGCATGACAATTTATAATACTATGTAATGTAAGAACTCCAAATCTGAACTAATCCCAGGCTAGAAGCAAGGGAGTGCTTGGTTTCAGGAACAAAAGCCAACCAATCAAACAACACCCTAAACCCAGCAAAACCAAAAACACACCACCAAAAAAAAAAAAAAAAACAAACACAAAAGACAATCCTCCTGTCCTGAAACCAACAGTTTAAACCTGAATTTGGATCTAAAAGTCAGATTTGAATAGTATTCAAATTTTTTACACTGCCTTTAGACATAACACCTAAAATGACAGAATACTTGATGTAAGACCAAACCAACCAACCCAAACCCTTCTACTTTCCTCAGCTGCAGTGGTCAGCTCAGTAATTTAGACTACATGGCATTTTCTGGCATCCCTCATTAACAAAAGGTTTCAATCCATTCACCGGGTACCTCTTCCACAGGTTGTTCTGAGAGAAGCAGAAGCATTTTGTGGTGGCAGGAGTACTCCGAAGAGGAATTCCCTTCCAGGTTCTGAGCAGGAGCAGAGCCTGAGCTGTGACCTGCCCCAAGTAATGACACTTCCTCTGGCATTTTCAGATGCAAGGTGTGGAGGGATGGAGCAGAGGCAGCGGATACATTATGCTATTATGCTCCACGTATCCTCCTGCTGTCAACCATGACACCAGTATTTACAGCCCTGTCTGGCAACAGGCATCTAAAACCCACCCTCTCCCTGATCAATGAGCATGAGCTTCTTCTCTCAGAGCTGATCACTGGAGACTTCCATTTGACACCTTCACTGCATTCTGCACCCCAGCCTGCTGCTTCACCTCCAAACTGCAGGAGCAGTAGGACACAGGGGATATAAACCTGGACACAAAAAAGAGCTGTCACAGCAGCAGCATCTGTATTTAAGAAAGCAATTATTAACGAAAAGACAAAATCAGACACTAAAAAAGTGATTCTTGCAACTGAAAGCAAAGGCTTTTCAGTTTTCACACAAACTATATCTTGACCAAGACAGAAATTTCTCAACACCATACTTGACATCAGAAAAGCTCAAAAAATATTTCCCTACACACCTTTCAAAATTTCTCCCAAGATAAGTGAGAAAGAAAACAAAGTCCCTCTAAAATCCTATTTTACTTCTCACCGGTACATTGCAAGAAAAAAGTACATCACAGAACAACAGACAGTTTAACAGCAAACTATTTCATTTGCCACCACACCCCAACAAATCTTTCTTCAGCTTAACTGGGTCTGTTAATCACCAAAATGTACGTGCTTGAGCCAGAGGCTTCAGGGATGCCACCATTTCTGAAGAACCCTTCTTGTATAAGGGGTCTAGCCACTGCCTCTTCTTCAAGAAAATTGTCATTACATAGGTAGAAACCATTTATTATTGCACAAATAGAGCTAAAAACCACCCAAAGAGTAGCGTGCTACTTTCCTGGCCAACAAGTCCCAGTTAAATCAACAACGAAGAAGCAACTTAGGGCACCAAGAGAGTGGAAAACTTTCATAGAAATTGGTATATCTTGTCGGGTTCTTTCAAGCTTTATCAGCACAGCACACAGAGCCTGCACCTCCCGTTTTTCTGAGGCAATAACCCCAGGAATTTACCCCTAAGCAGTGATATACCAGGATTTAAAAACCGACAAGTAGTGATGGGAAGAAAAAGAGGCCACCAAATGCTGAAGGCCTCTATAAATCCTGTAGCTGAACATCATAAAAGCTGACAAGTTATTAAACCACAAATTAATCTGAAAATTCAGCTGTGGTTTATGAAATTCACATTAAAAAATAACTTGAGGACACTAAAATGATGAGCTGTAGAGATAGACTAAGGCAAAAATTGCTCTGCCTTCTCGTGAAATTTACCTAGAAGTTAAGTGGAACTGAAAACGCTCAGAGAAAACAGCTAGAAATAGAAAGGGGTTAATCATTCAAATTTCTACTCCCATGACAAAAATACACTAAAGACTCTAACTTTTTAATCTTATGATCCTTTAAAAATACTTCAGCTGCTGCACTGCAGCACACAATAAAGGAGGTTTTTTTTGACAAAAACATTTTCACCGACAGTCACCAAAGCAAGCCTGTGCATCAGCTGGAACAATCACATGTGCTCACTTAAATGGATCTTTTTTTAATGGGGCCACTTAAAAATACATTGACCTTTTCCACATCCTAACATAAAGCACATAAAACTTATTTGTCATCGATTTCAACTACCAGAGCTGCTAAAGTATTTTTCAATTAAGTGTTTGCATTTATCCTAAAAGCAGCAGAGAAACACAGAATCATTAAGGTTGGAAAAGGCCTCTAAGGTGATCAAGTCCAACTCTTCTCCCAGCATTGCCAAGCCCATTCCTAAGCATCACATCCATTATGTTTCTTCAAGGACATTAATTCAAGTTTACCATGCAAAGACAACAAAGAAAGGAAACAGCCTTACCCTCAATGCACAGATAAAAACACACCAGGATAACCCAATGCCTCTGAACTCACACGGAGCCTGTGACACACTTGGAAATAGAATCTAATTATTACAAATCCCCAGACAGGGCTTTACTCACAGTATTTCTCATCCAAGTAAATTAATGCTGAAGCGTTTCAGTTAAACCAAATGGAGTATGGGAAATAATACACAGAGAGAATTACTTTATTCAAAATGTAGAAACAGGTAAGGACTTTTGTCATTTGTGGTGCCCAGCAGGTTTACTCTAAAGTGAGTTGCAATGCAGCATATTTGCAGTGACAGAAATTAGGACAGCACCCAATATATGCATTCAGCTGCTGCAGATCTCCATTGATTACTCATTACAAGAAATTGTGAACAAAATACTTAATTGTGTTCTTAACATTCCTTCCAACTTTTAAAGTTACATCCTCACATTCTTGCCAAAGTTGCTTTTATTGAAGAACTCTACTAAACAATTTTCCTTTTTATGCAGAACTTTTCTACTCTTCCCTCTCAGGAGCTCCCAGTTATCAAAACAAACTGCAGAATGCAAATAAACAATTGTTATGTATTCATGTTAGCTGGAGTCTAATTTGTGCAGAATGACACTGAGTATAAAAAAATGGTATCCTAACAGTTAAAGCAACAATTCAGTAAACAAAATGTTGCTGCTGTTGTTATCAATCAGATAAAAATAGAGTTAGGTCATTATTCTGAGCTTACTAAAATTTTCAACGTAGATAGAGGTCACCTAATTCAAGTGTAAATAAACATTTCTATAAAAAAAATATTATCTCCCTACATTACTATCACTAGTAGCACATGTAAAAAAGAACCTCCAAAGTGCTGGGGAAGTAAAACTGGCCTAGCATGAAGACTGTCAGTATTCTACACATCTAAAGAGTGATATGTCTACCTTTAAATACATGGGAAATTTTGCAGTTGTTTGCACATAGCTTATAAAAGCTTATAGCATTATAAAATTATTCAAAGTTAGATATGCAATCGGATGCAGACTATCAGTATAAGTGTTTTTTTATTTTTAATAAAATATAAATGGACTTTTGTCAAACGCAATGTATCTGTCTTACATGGATACTAAAACACAGAACAATAGGAGATACTGAGCAGAGAATCAGTCCCTCCTCATTTTTATTATTAACAACAGAAAGGAAAGCCTCTTTTTTTGCTAGCAAGTCTTGTGCCAAAATTAATGTACTATTTGCTGCTGACAATCTGCCAGACTAATGGTGATTTTCTTCACTCCAGAGGCTTCAGAAACTACTACTCACTTTCCAGTCAGCATTCCCCACAGATTCCTCCCATGAAAAGAGAAACAAGACAGCTCTTCTACGCACACACACCCCTCAGTCATTACTACAAGCAAATAAACTTCAGCAGAAGTACACAAGTGTTCTTCACCTCCAGCTCTTGTGGCTCAAGCCACTGTTCCTCAATTTCACTTAAACCTGGCATAAGACAGAATAAAGTCACCAAATCATTTAGGTTGGACAATACCCTTAACAGTAAGTTTAACCTTTAACCCAGTGCTGTCAAGCCCAGCACTAAACCATACTCTGAGTGCCACACCTGCACATCTTTTAAACACATCCAGGGAAGGTGAGTGCACCACTTCCCTGGCAGTTTCAATGCTACATAACACTTTTGGTGAAGAAATGTTTCCTAATATCCAACCTAAACCTCCCCTGGTGTAGCTGAGGCAGTTTTCTCACATGCTATCATTGGTGCTTGGGAAAAGGCTGACCTTCACCTGGTTGTAACCTCCTCTCAGGTTGTTGCTAAGCTACACTAGTGTAAAATTGCAAAGAAACTTGTGGCAGCCCCATCCCTGGGAGTGTACCAGGCCAGGCTGGACGGGGCTTGGAGCAGCCTGGGACAGTGCGAGGTGCCCCTGCCCATGGCAAGGGAGTGCAACTGGGTGATCTTTAACCTTCTCACCGGAATCATTTTAGGATTTTACATTTCAAATTTTATTTCCTACTAGGTTTGAACTTGTTTTTGTGGATTCAGTCTTGTCCATCTCCATGAATTAGTACCAGGACTAACACTTTGCTGTGCCTGCTCCCATTCTGAGGCTGCCACTGCTGTGCCCATATGGACAGCACACACCTGCACTGCTTCTCTGTCACTGCTGTCTTCACACAAGCACTAACTCTTCCTTGTTTAGAGGATTCCTGATTAGAACTTGGACAATCCTCAAATATCTTATGTCTTCAACTGCATCCTTAGCAGGGCATACAGATAAGCAATAGTAAATTCATAATTTTTTCCCCTGTATTAGAAACAAAGTAGGATGCTCAGCACTGAAGGTCAGAAATAAAAAAATGCCAAGCCTACGTGACTTTCAAACTCCAATACACAAGGTGCGTCATGGTGTGAAAATCTCAAGGGCCTCGCCTTCCTCAGCAACACCTATTTAAGTCAAAAAGGGAACTGAAAAAAAAAAAAACCAAAGCAAAACCAAACCACAAAAAAACCCAAATGCAAAAAATATCTCAACACCAGCAGAGAGTAAATAACATTGTCACGTATGGTTAACATACTCAAATTATTTGGGTGTTGGGAGGGAATGAATGGAGGATCTGGGGAGAAGGACTAACCAAAAGTAATAAACTTAGTGCCAAACTGTACAAGATAAAACAAAAAAGTAAAAAGGCTGGGAATACTGAAAGCTAGATGAAGTGGAAAATTCAAGTACAGGCAAAAGGACCAAAGTATTCTTCAAAACCAGAAAAGGAATCTGAGACATGAAGCCAAGGAGGAAGGGCATTCAGTGCCCAGTGCAATTTTCAAATAACATTTTATGTGCTTCTTTCTACCAGGTCAACTTTGTACTTGGCTTTTTGAGTTTCTGCTGGCAACACTGGCCTTTGTTTACCTGGTTCTCCTCTGTAGCTGTGTCTGTACCAATAGTTTGTACACACAAACTACAGACTAACCTGCAGTCTTCTGGAGGACTAAACAGCAATGCTCACACCACTGACTGAAAACCATCCCTCTGCAGGACTCAAAAGCAGGGTTTTTTGGCTGTTACTTGTAGTGACACAAATGCAATCAGTTTTTTAAATCATGCAGGCTTCATATCCTTCTGTTGTGAACATTCTATACTCAGAAACATCAAATTGTTAAGTGAAAATAACAGCACATTTCAAAATGTTACCTTTGCTTGTTAGAAAATAAAATGATGCAACAATATTAAAATTCATCTCTCAAGCATCGGATTTACCAAAGATAAAAAAGGTACTGCTCAAGAGTTACCTCCCCTAAGAACCTCGAGCACTAAAAAATGTTACCATTTATTCTATTTTCTAGAGATTTTGTATAATGCTTTCCAAATCACCTACCTACTCTGGTTTTTAAACTGCTGCTGATACTCTGTAGCTGCACACTAGCAGGTCTTCCACATTAAATCTGCCACAAAACCACTGGACAGCAAGACTCTGAGCTTCTCGAAGTGTCAGGTTAATGGTACAGACCACCAGCGATTGAACAGTCCACATGACAGTTTCCATAAACAACTGGCTATTCTTATGCTTATTTTTTAATTATTTCATTGCCCTGATACCTTCTTTTCTCACAAAGGACTTCCAGAAACACCACGAGTTAGCAAACGCCTCATAGCAACACTGTACCATAAAAGTAAAGGCACAGCAATATTTTTACAAATTCTTATTAACAGACGACTTTCCCACAGAGCCCCACATGATTTCCACAGAACTCTTTATCTACCTCTGCCAGCCACATGAGCGAGCTCCTGCCCACCTGAGGCCAACTTCAAACTTACATCTTCCAGTTCATCTCTGAATTCACTCCCTGAGGTTTGTTGTTTTAATTTTTTTTTTTAAGCCAGTGGATATATAGTGCCTGGGGGCAAGGAGAGGACAGGAATGACCTAAAGGGAGAGCAAGCAGTGCAAGCTCTAATGGAGTACACTTAAAACTGTCCATTAGTTCCAAATTAATGCCTCTGCTTTCTGCTTTGCATACAACAAATATGGTGGGGAAAAGCCCCAGAAGAGCACTGTGAAAAGAAATTTAAAATCAACCTAAACCTTTAGGAGCCCCTAAAAGTGAACCCAAAAAGACAGCAATGAGAACACACTGATTACTTGTGTCTCATAAAAAGAAATTAGAAGTAACAGTGCTGTCACTGTTCCTCCCCTTACGACTAAATTAATGCAAAGACAAAACATAACATCACACACCAGCACAAAAATTAAACCCCCAACACAGCCTTTACTCCAAATCATCATAGTTTCTGGAAAACGGGAACAAAAATTGCCAGTAGTGAAGTATTAAGATTATTTATCAACCTAATAGGGGAAGTAAAACTGTTCAGCTTTTATAGCAGCATATAAAGCTGAGCTACTGAAGCATAAAACTAGACCTCAATATCTCTGATCAAGTGCCTTTTAGATATTTGATGAATTCACAAAGATATTCTAAAAAAACAGTAACTAATTTTGCAAACAAAAGCGAGATATCTTAGAAACAGAAAAGCACCCTTTACAATTCAATGTCATAGGAAAAATTTAATGCAATGCTACGTATGAAAAACGCACATTTAACGAGCTTGAAAAAAACCAATAGTAAACTGTGAGTCGCAAATTTGCGTATTTTGTGTCAGGAGGAAGTTACAGTACTCCTAATTCTTATGCTCTTTTAAAAGTAAATCCTAAACATACTTCTTATACATAGATGTAGCTCCAAAGACACAAAATTACTCCCGAGTTCAGTTAATTCACCATTTTAAATCGGGAGCACCTAAGGTAAGAAACTGCTACAACTGCCCTTCTCCCTTTTGAATGAACAGAAAAGGGTTTGGCCAAAAACCAAAGCAGGGAAGTAGCAAAGGTAGGAGGACAGCCGGATCCTCAGTTTGTTACAACCAGCTCCTGAAGGCCTGTGCCCTGCAGAAGCTGGGATTAACCTTCGGCTGCATAAAAGAAACCAAAATCAAACCAGTAACAATGCACACACACAAATGATCAGTGGGGAAGCAGAACTGCCCAATTCCACTTCTCAAAGCAAGCTGGTTTTGACACCTCGGTGTCACTCTTTGTTTCTTTAATCTTCTGAAGCCAGTATGTAAATTCAATTATGTTGGTACCCACATATCCACGGGCATTTGCACATGAGGCCCTCCTCCAGTTCCAAATGTATGTAAATGAAACCACATTCCTGAATTTCCTTCCACCAAAGGCTGGGATAAAAAGATTTACCCATGTAAATTTGATAGACTAACACAGATTGGTCGATGTTTCCAGCAAAGCACCAGGCATTATCCAGATGCATGTACCCTTCACCTTGAGGGTTCCCTGAGTTGTGATTATTTCAAAGGTTACCTGCTGTTCATCCTGGATTGTAAGCACACACCTTAACCCAAAGCAAAACTGCTTTCTTACTAGCTACTACTGAAATAGATCACAAAAAAGTTACATTTCTAACACAAGATAATCTTTGCCCCCAGATCTGATTTAATTACCAAAACAAAACAGATTGAAACTTTCGCACCCGAGTGACTGGACCAACAACACTGACACAAAACAAATTGTTTCATGCACTCAGGCATTAGTATTTGAAGTAATCAGTATGAACTTCTGGCCTCCACGATTCAAAGTACTACTTAGAGGCAAACGATTTGAGAAGCAGTGTGTAACACCGTGTGTCAACCCAAGAGTATTGCTTTGAGGAAAACACACATTCACTAAAAACAAACAAACAAAAACCCCACCAAAACAAACAAGCAAGCTTTTCTATGCAATTGTGTGAATTATGCTTATTTCAGATGTTTCTGTCCTGGACTGCTTCCACAGAAACTGCCAGTTGGGAAATGCTCCCAATAGTGGCAAGTCAGAAAGTCCAGCTAAACCAATAAATAAATACAGCATCACATTCTGCAGCCCAACAAGCCCTGCATTTATTTTTCAGGTAAGTTAACTAACGGCAACCTTTAGAGAACCAAGGGCAACACTTCCATGTGTATCTTTAGATCTGTGAAAAAGCACTTAAACTGCTTGAACTGTGCACCCTGGTCACTGAAACACAACAGCCGTAAACAGCCAAAGCATCAGCCTGCATTTCCACACAACTTCTAAATAACAACTTTCCTTCCTCTGCACCCTCCTCTTATACACAGCGCTCTAACAAACCGTTTTTTTACTGGATTTTGGGTTTAAATTATTTGCAAAATAGAGCATATAAGAGACGTGCAAACTTTAATGAGAAAGGAGTAGTGGAACAGGACATGTTCTCTCTTCACTACATCACAAGAGTCAAAGAATGATTTTTTTTTTTTTTTAAAGAAGGCTTTCCTACACTAGAATTTGGAGTTCTGCCAAAAGTCCATACACAATTGGAGAACCAGTGAACTCATGACATCAGATATTCCAAGGAAGTGAAACCTGGCTGAACGGAAGTGATTTTTACTTACAAAAAATTGGTACTTAAATAGACAAACAACAAAACTATTTTAAGACCACATATAGAGGAGGTCTCTTTTATTTAAACAAACAAAGAAAAAACCCACACAAAAACAAAACAAAAAACAAATGCCCCAAAACATTCAATCAATGTTAAAACCCCCACTAAAGCATGTTTCCAAGGCAATACACATTAAAACATTCTTGATGTGACCAATATCCCTGATACTCTTTCTTAAGAGGCCAGAAAACGAGCTACCAAAGAATTTTTGTTCAGTAATCCGTTCCTGAACCCCCACTCTCCTGAAAAGCACTGCTTACTGGCAAGAAACTCCCAAAACCTGGAAGCCACCATCAGTGTGAAGGGAAGCTCCCAGAACAAAGTTTCCAGTTTGGTGATTAATTCCCAGCCTTAACATATTCCTTAGACTTCACAACCCTCTGCCAAGCACATGGATGTTCAATATTCCTTTATATGCAATTTTCCTAAAAGCAAGCATGCTCTAAAGTTTTATTCCACCTTTTAATTAATCTTTGAAGGCATACAGTTGTGGGAGTCTCTAACTAATACTGCAAAACACAGGCCAACAAATTTCTCTGACATCCTTCATACATTCATCTCATTTCAAACCCTGAACTACGGTCCTGAAAACATAAATTATACATTGCTGAGGCTTCCAGCTTCAGGAACTTCCTAAGCCTGAAAGAAGTTCAACATCAACAAAACAACAGCAGCACGGACTTCCGTACCTAATATTTAGTTATGGCTACACTTGTCAATTCCAAATGAACGAAACTTCAGTGTATGCAGTGGCAAGAAAAGAAAAGACTGTAAGTGTATAAAGTTCGGGGGAAAAAAAAACATACACCAAAACCAAACCAAACCAAAAACTCTGTACACCCCAAGAAAAAACTCAGCTTTCCGGAGTTTGGAAAGTGTCCAGCATGAGTCTAAGCACACGTGTTGCAGCTAGACAAACCAGCGAGTCTGGCATGAGAGGTTTCCGTTTCTCTTTCAAGAACTCTCTGGGAGTAAGGAAGATTTATTCCCCCCTTAGAGAGAAGCAGCTCCTCGTCTGTGGCTATCTGTTTGGAGAGCACACGATAACAGCAGTGCCAAAGCCACCGCTCTGTGCGCCACCCTGCACAGCGCGAGCAGCTGACTGCAAACACATTTCCCAAATACTGCTTCGCCATACAAATTCCTGCGGTTCCCAAGGAAAACACGCTCAGAAACCCAGCTGAAAACAACCGGGAGTATCGAGTAATAGAAACGCCACTTAAAAGTCACAGAGCAGTCACAGACAGTTCTCGGCTAGGGAAAAAAAAATAAAATAGGAAAAACCTCCAGGCAGAGCGCAAGCTTGTCCGGCGAACACTCGCGGGAAGCAGGCACCCAGGGACCGTCCGGCCTCTCCCGAGCGCCGCCGGGCCCGGTGGCGGGACGGGTGACCCGGGCCGGAGCGGGGCCGAGGGCCAGGCTGGCCCGGCCGCGCCGGGCACTTGTTGTGGGGCCGCTGCCGGCGTGGTGGGGCACAAAGGCGCCCGCCCGCCGCAGCGAGCCCAGCCCAGCCCTGCCGGCCGCCCCGGGCCCCTTTCCGCCGCCGAACGGCCGCGTCCAGCCGGAACCTTCCCCCGCGCGGGGAGGGCGCGGAGCCGCCCGCGCAGTTGAGCAACAGCGGTGTCGCAAGCGGAGCGGAGTCCTCTTCCCGCGCAGCTCGGCGCTCGCGGCGGGGAGGCACCGCCAGCAGCGGGCTGGGGCGGCGCGGGGAGCCCCGCCGCAGCCACACCGACACCGAGCGGCGCCGCCGGTCCGCCCCGTCCCGGCGCGCTCGGAGCGCAGCCCGGGCACGGCCAGCCCCGCTCGGCCCGCGCACCCGCCCCGCACGCCCACCTTCCCGGGCAGCGGCCGCCGCCGCGTCCGCGCCGCCCCAGCCAGCGCGGCGGCGCTGGAGCCAGCGGGGAGCGCTCCGTCGGCCGGCGCCGGCGCTGCGCTCCGCCGGGGTTACCAAGGCGATGGCTTCGCCCTCGGGCCGCCGCCGCCAACCCGGGCCGGGCTTTCGCTATCGAACCGCGCCTGGCGGCCAATGGCGCGGCGCGTCCCGCCCCTGCGGCCGCTCCCCTTCCCCGGAGGGCCGGGGCCGGCCGCGCCTCCGGCCGGCGCTGCGGGCTGGCGGCGGCAGGGCCGGGGTCGCCTTTCCCCCGCTCTGCCGCGGGCCGGGCGGCGGAGCGCCCGGCGAGCCGCCCCTGGCGCTCCGGGAGCGCTCCGCCGGCCCGCGGACGGACGCGCAGCTCCGCTTTCCGCGGGCCGGTGCTCCCCGGGCGCGGCTCGCACTCGCGGCGCTCCGGAAGCCGCGTCCGACCCCCCGGTCGGACTGCGAGCAGGGGCAGCCGCCCTAGGCACGCTGGAGAGGCTCATCCTAAAGCACCTTTCCCCGAAACGCCTTCTGGCAGTCAGCTGGAAGAGGTCACTATAGCAGTCTATTGCCTTGCCAGTGAAGTCACCGATACGTCCTCATTTCAAGAGTCTCGGTGCTGAGCGGTCAGGAATAATTCCATGGGAACTAGTACCTAGAAAAGGGGGTTTCCTAAGGCTTAAAAGAGGCAATCAAAGGAAGGTAAGGTAGAATGTAACCGGTAATGAAACAACTTTTGCGTGCAGCGGGCCAGTCCCCACCCACTGAAGTCAGCAGAAACATTCCTGCCGCCTTCAATGAACACAGGGCGAGGCATAGCACATCCTTGTCCACAAACACTATGATCACATTATGCATATTTTAACATCCTATGCTAATAATCATGCTGTATCATTAAGCTTGTCTATTTTAGCCTGTTCATTTTCCCATCTATTCCAGTTTTGAAAATGGATGGATGCATTTACTTCCTCAACTTCACTTGTCGATCCTCAAGGCACTAAAAATCCATTAAATTTGGATTAGAAAATATCTAGGAAATGTTTTGTTGTTTTTTACAAACCACCCAACCAACCACAACATCAATTAACTGGAAATGTCTGGGAAGGACAATGATCTCCCCTATTACTTCAGCAAATGGGATTTTTGCATGGTGATCATGCAAATGCTACCTCTAGGCAAATCTCAGTGCAAGGGCAGAAGTTAATGAGAAATCTTGCCTACCGTGTGTCGGTTGCCTTCACAGCCTGTCTGTCCTGTGTCAATTAACAGCTCCCCTTCCTGCTTTTAACCAATTCTTTAAGTTTGCTCACTACCACAGGCATTGCTCCTGAACATCATGCTGCTACTTCACACCACAGAGTGTAGTAACTTCCCTTGATCTCCCTTCCTCCTGAAAAAAAAAAAAAAAAAGTAGAGTTCAAATGAAACTGGTTTATCAGGCAAATGTGCCACTCATCTAAATGGATCATGTTCTACATAACAAAGTTTAGTATAGCATGTTGAGCCACTGGTTTCTTCTGTTTAAAGTTTACATTGCAATTGAAATATATTTCTGAAGAAATAAGGCATTAATGAAATCCAGTAGTGTAAAAAGCCCCAGATCTGCAGTTTTCAAATCATTCTGATATTTGTGGTTTTGACATTAAATATTCCAGATAGTCTTGGCTTAGACACTGAAACTTTGCCTCAGTAGTTGGCCTCACTGATGACAAATGGGTTTGCGACTGGAAAGGCTTGAGAACGTTTCTTTAAAAAGAGCTATTTACTCTGGATCTTTTGACATTAGGTGGTTGTTCTACAGGATCCAGTGCAGTCTTTGCAAAGCATAAGCCAAGTATGATGTGAATGACTTACTGGACTGAGCAGAGGGCTACAATCCAGAGCCTTAAAAACCTGTTTACTGTACTGCCACCTTTTTCAAATGAGTAATGATGCCTTGAAGTGTCTATCACACATAAAGCCCCAGGCACTTTAAAACTGTCTTGTATAGACAATTTCTGTGAATAGACTTCAGTGAAATCTGACCATGCCAAGTTTTTCTCCAGGGTTGTAATCCCTGATTTCAAATTTCCTTTCCATTTTCTGTTTTATGCCTCCAAATACAATATCAGGATTTAGCAGGGGGAATAAAGTGATCTCAGTCAGTAGTTATTAAGATATTTCAGATTACAGTTGATCAGCTTGCATGATATTCATGTTCTTGTCACACATGGAGTTGTTACAGACAGTGTGTGACACGGATAAGGAACTTGCCTTGAAACATCTTAAAGAAACATTTTTATGTCCTAGTGGCATGCAAAAAAACCCCACCAGACTTCAAATATCATTTTTATTTTCAATTTCCTTATCTTTAGATTGCCTTCCTACCCCCTTCACAAAACAACAAATGTTCTATTATTCTGTCCCCCAGGCTATTGTTGCATGTGTTCGAAGTATAATGAAAGGGCTTTGTCTGAAAAGGCTGGATCTGAGTCATGTCTTTGCATGTCAAACAGCTGTACACCTAGAGGACATTCTTGGTTGCTTGAAAATGTGTCATTTTCAGTTTTTTGGGTTTACACTCTTTGAATCCTGTGTCACTGCAGTGGTCGGAAGAAAGGAACTAAGTTGTCTCTGTATCTGCAAACATCACAGAACTGTGACAGCAGACCCAGACATTGAAAAAGGCAAGTGGAAATGCCATGTTAAGCCTGAAGCAGAAAAAGCCATTCTGAAAAAAAAAAAAAAAAGAATAAATCTAAAGGACAATGATACAGAACACAGCAAAATACTGGGCAGGAGATACTGGGCTTAGAAAATATTCATTAGAAAACTTAAAAATTTAAAAATTTATAGCAACTTGCTACTGTCCGAAACTGTGATACAATGGCAATATCTAAAAACCAAATGAGCTTTGGGCAGTTAAAGCCCAGGAATGTTTTCTGGTGAATGCAGAATGACACAAGAATCTCTCACCACTAATTCTTTTCTTAAAAAAAAATTTATATTCAAAACTGTGTGAGCAATAGTAGAAAGAATAATGGTCACTGCACTGCACGGTCATCGCTTTGCCAGCTTGCTGCCTACTGCTGTCCAAAGACATACATCTTGTGTATGACAAATAACCTATCACTCTCCTCAGCAGTCACTAGAGGAAAGCCAGTTTGCTTTGTAACATTTAAAAAATAGCTTGTCTGTTAACAAAACTTTCATCTCCCCTTTGAAAGCCCTCCTTCACCTAGACTAGAAAAAATATGTCCCCTATTCCCCAAAGTAGCAGGTTGTTACCATTTGGAAGGTAGAGACATTAATCACTGAAATTTAAGCAGTGTTAATAAACAAGTGAATAATACTGGTTGTGACTATTTCAAACCATGTGTTTAGTACAATAAATCCCAAGACTCGGGTTTAACTGTCAAAGACTATATTTAATCTCCTGTAGGGAGAATGCTAAGAGATTCCCAATACATGATTTCATGCCCTAGGTTAAAATACTGCAACACATAGAAATGGTATGACAGAGACGACAAGATATATGGGTTGCATGGTCCTGTACCAGCTCAGCTGATAAATGAAAGTTAACCTCCTGGAGCTCCCCCATCTCTGCAGCCATTAGACAGCCCAGCCTGTGAAATCCAAGCTGGCCACTGCCACCAGTGCCTCTCGGGGTGTATGGAGAAGTGCTAATGGCACGGTGAGGGACATGGGGTGACACACTACCTGGATGCTGTGAGCAGGACACTTGCACAGAGGTGCTCAGGCAGTGCTGTGGTCCCCGTGCCCAGCCTGGGTGTCTCCAAGAGCTGCCCCTGGTGTCTCAGCTGGCCCCGTACAGCAGCAGCAGCAGCAGCAGCAGCAGCAGCAGCCACCAGCCCGAGCAGTACCAGACTGCAAAGCAGGTGTCAGACAAAAGGGATGCTATCTTTGGCTAATAGAGCAACAGCCTGCAGCCAGAACAAGCAGCTTTTAACAGTGCTTTGCTAAACCAAGTTATTCAACATGAATAAAATTCAGTAGAAAAGTTCTCTGAGAACTTAGAGTGTACAGGAACCAGAGAGGCAAAGCCCTCTGCCAGCTGCAGCAGCCCCTCAAATCCAACTGCAGCATCCTGGCACTTCACTGTTCTGTTCCCCCCACTGAATTCCGGCCATTAATTTTAAAATTTTAAGCCTAACTTAAATGATACAGAGCCAATTTAAGTACAGGGCCTCTTCCTCAACCTCCCTGAACTCCCAGGCTGCTGTCCTGCACCAGAACCACCAGACTCAGCCCTGCTGTGAACTCCTGGGCTCAGCTCTCTCTGCTCTTCCCCTCTCAGACAAGCTGTGTGAGCTGGTGAACAATAGCAGGTCTGAGCTGGAGGGAGGTCTGACCCCATCAGGGCTCTCCTGGAGCACTGGCTGTGATCCGACAGAGCTCCCGTGGGGCTTCCCACACCTGGGCCCTGTCTGGGGAACTGCAGAGTCCCTCTGCCCTGAGGCTGCAGCTGTGCCAGGAAGGGCTGGGAGCTGAATCCCCACCCACCATGGAAACCCACAGCCAGAAAACACATGGTCCTATTGCTTCCAAAGCACAGAAACCCCATGGGTAGGAGCTCCTAGGCAGGCACTTTGAAATGGTGGCATTTTGATTGCTTTATGCAAATTCTATTGTAATAAAGCAGCACATTTTTAATAGCATTAATCTATAGACAAACTGATTGAAAACACTTACTGTCACTAATTCCATACCATAGCAAATGTATCTTTTTCTGCATCTGTTCTGGTTTCTAGGTATGGTCACACTTTACAAGACTGCTTTTTCATTAAGTATGTGGACCTCCATCTGTACCAGCAAGTGAAGATTAAAAAAACTATCCAGAGTTAGGAACAACAATCAACAGCATCCTGAAGTGGCCAACTGACTTTCCTGCTACATTCGCCCTTTATATACAAATAACTCTATGAAGTCTTTCATTTTTCCCGTTTCCTAACACATGCTTTGCAAAAATAGTTCCATCAACACAAAACAAATTCTTTCATCCAAAAGGCCAATGCCTACTAGAACAGGACTTCTGTCCACATGTAACCTCACAGCCCACACAGACAAGTCTCCCACTAGCTATCATTTCCTCTGCCTACTTTGTGGGCCTGAACTCATAACCAATATTAACATTTTATTAACATAACTGGATTGTTAGAAATGGCAGTTCTTAGACGATGCACCAAGTTCCTTTGTGTTAGTTCTACCAACTTTTCTAATCAAATACAAAGATCCCATGACACATTTTGACAAAAAGTAGGGCACAGACAGCTTATTTATTCTTTTACTAAAAATAGGCTTCAATGTCCAGCAGATTGTAAAGTGTGAGACAGCACTTCAAGTGTAACAGCTGTTCCTCCTGCCTCAACACATCGGTGTTACCAGCCCCTCTTTGCAATCTGCTAATTACCAAAATCAAACATCAGTCTTCACAAGGAGTTCCCTTTTTCTGAAATGCTTTCTATGATTAGGCTAACCAACAATTGGAATAGCAATAAAATATCTTCTCATCCTCGCAGGAGGAGTTTCTGACACCCTTCCAAGCACAGCACAGCACAGCATGTTTTACATCTCTTGGGTTAATAGGATATTACTATTCTCAGCCAGAGGCAAAGACTAGAAAGATTCATTACAGGAAATCCAGCTCTCAGCCTCTTTGCATATTTATTTTCTAGCTGGCCTTTTTGTTAAGGCAATTCTGATAACAGAGCAGATGTGACAACTGTGAAAACCAGCAATGATCAGGAACACTATTGAGGCTGTCACACGTTTTAATGACTGTTGATATGAAACACTGTATTATTTCAGAATTTCACCTTGAGGAGACCTTCAACTGATGTTTTGTCAAGTTTTCTTAGAGGACATCATTGTCCAGCCACAATGGTATAAGTCACGGTTAGCAAGACTTTGTTTTGTCAGAACTGCCACAAGAAAGACAACAGAGTCTTTGTCCCTCCAAGTACACTGATGTAGTTATCCTTTGGGTCAAACACATTTACTGACCTGAAGGGCACTGTGGGCATCACCTCAGAATTTGGCCATGTAACTTTGCAAACCAAGAAAAACTTGCTCCAACCCAAATCATTCTTCACCTCACACAAGTTACACGTGATGTGCAAACTCAAGAAAGAGATAAAAGCAAATGTGGTATATTGCTGCTGCCATAAGACACAGGTACTGCATTAACATTTCACTAGCCCATGGAAAATGTGACCAAAACAATAATTTCATTGCTTATCACCACTATACCTACAGAGCAGGGCAAACTACAAAAGTTGTGAAATTTAAAATATCTGTAAGTACTAGAAAAATGACAAATACTACATGCATCATCATTCTTCAAAAATAACAATTCTAACTACAAATGGACTATTGTTTTGAATCTCTATCTAAAATCTAAGATTCTAACTTCCCTCTGGTGACTGTGTTGTAATTTTAATACTACTGATGAGTTTCTATTTTTAAAAGGACTACAAAAAATACATATATATAGCAGATAAGCTTTCAAAAGTCATTTACAGATGTCTTATTAACAATGTTTCAAGTCTAATACTAATTCATGTATAACTAATGGTAATATTTATTTTTCTGTGAAACTGTCATACAATAAATCAGTGCAAACAGAGTCACAAGCACACATTGAAATTGCTCAGAAGCAAGAATGTTCAGTTCCCTGCTGCAGCAGACAGAAACAATTTCATCTCAAAGTTCTACTAAACTTCCAATAATCCAGAACCATGTGTCCCATCCTTGGAAGAAAGAACATTTCAGAGCAGAGTCATTAACGGGCACTGTACAACCAGTGCAGGAGAGATTCCTGGAATACTCCTAAAATGCCAGTACATTTAAAAAAATACATTTTCCTAGCCTTTTGTTGCCAGATGATCCAGTCATCCTGAATCAGGAAGACTCATGTTATTTCTAGGAATTATATTTTAGACAGTTTCTTCAAGCTACAGATGCATCATCCTAATTTTTTGTCTACAAGTATTAAAATTACTAATTCTGGCAAGATGTCATTGCAAAAAAAAAAATTATTGCAGCATAGGAGTACAAGTATATTATTATTCTTTTCAAAAGTACAAATTAAGCCTGCCTTACTATTTTGGAAACTCCAGGCTTTGTGCTGAATCACTTTTTACAAAGTTTCCAGGTACTGATTAACCAAATCCAAAGCTGTGTGTTTCACCCACTCTGCCTGGCAGTCTATCACAAGTTGAAAGTTTTGTTTCTATGAGTCACATGCCTTTAGATTAAACAACTATGCAAATGATGGCAAGTCTTTGTTTATCACAGCTTTGTCAGCAAAACAAAATCATCCAGCAGGTGAATCATGAAATTGCTGTCTGTGTGGATGAGGGAAGTAGAGATGCCTGCTGAACTTCATGCTCCCCAGCCTATTTCTCCTTCTCCTCTCCTTCACGGTGTGCCTGCAGCCCTGCTCATGTGAGCAGAACTCTCCCTGCCTTTTCCCCAGCAGAAAGGCACAGCTCACTTGACTGCAGTTCAGAAAGTCCTCCAGGCACACCAGGAGAGGTGCAGCCTAAGTGCTCAGGAGAGTGCACTTGCTGCCTCCCTCTGAGAGGGAAGGTGGGGTTTATTTCCAGAAGAAGTGCACCAATTTCAGTGCCCTCTCCCCTGCTTGGAGAGGCCTCACAGGGGACCTTTTCTGCAGTTCTGTTCCACTCTGGAGAAAGACTGACACGGTGGCAGTGCTCAGAGAAGAAGCAGCCATCTGGACAAGGTTAGGTCACCTTCACAACAGAGCACATTCCAGCAGCTCATAAAAATGTGGCTCAAGAACACTCTGAACACTTTTTCTGTTCCTGGAATGTATCTTATGGCCAAAGAAGGTAGCTACAACTAGGAAAATATTCCATGGGGAGCAAATAAATTCTGCTGCCAAAGTCATTATTCCCTGCTCCACCCCAGCTGATATTACACAAGTTGAATAATGCATGTCAAGGTATTAAGTAACATGTAAACACTTCCAGTAAATGTTTCTGCTGCAAGCCTTGCCTTAACTGGTATTGCTTCCCCCCTGTGATAATGGAAAAACATCTTCCTCAGTTCTTCTGCACCTAAAGCTTATTATTAATGAGGCACTTCCCACCAAACGTTGGCTGGTAATCTTCCTCGTGCCCCATCTCCAGGGTAGATTTTAAACCTCTTGAAAACTCAACTCTCAGAGATGGCCTTTTCTGAAAGCCTCTGACTGGCCTCACCCTCCACTGGGGAAGGCTGGTGCCTCAGGAGAATTGCACTTCTGGTAATACTCTCAGGAACAGATGACAAATTCCAACGGAAGCAAGCTGGGGGTTTTCTCTCCCACCAAGGATGTTTTATATGAGCCTTGTCTTCCTGTCGTGCATTGCCCAACAGTGTTCCCCACCCCAATTTTGAGAATATATGTTTTCACAGCTTTTCTCAAGGGGACCCACAGCTCTTTTCAGTTTGTTATATTTTCAATCTGCTTTACTGTCTGGGACACTCCACAACAGGGGCAAAGGCAGTTCTGAGCCAACTGACCAAAAGGGGACATGGTTAATCACACCACTGGGATGAAGATAGGCTCTTGAATCACCTCCATGAGACTGAGAATCATTAGTCCCAAAGGACAACTGCCCAAGGAAATTTCTGGGATTTTCCACTGGTATTTGGAGGGTTTTCTGTAGGAGACACTGACCTAGGGTCAAATATCCAAGGAGCTCCCAGGAAACAAGACCAAATTCCACTCTGAAAAATGCCTAAGCAGTAAGTTTGAGCAGAGCTGTTATGTAAGAAGGTAACCTTGTTGTAACATGGCATTCCCAAAGGGGTAATAATTAGTATTGACTCCATGATTCTCAGAAGGCTGATCAATCACTTTATTATACTATACTTATCAAGAAACCTATTGCCCTTACAGTCACAATACAAATGGACCCAATTGGTCCTTGAATCCAAACACTATCACTATTAGTTAATTAAGAAACTACCCTTTGCTAAACAAATCTTCATAACACATTCTACGTGTTTACAAGTGTAACAAGTAAAGATAAGAATGATTTATCATTCTTTTCTCTAATCTTCTCACAGCCTTCACCAGGACAATGTCTGGGAAAGTTGTGCGTTGCTCTCTGTGGCCAGAGAGCTACTACCACATAACCTCATGCATTCCTCTAACTTTTTCCAAGTATAAATTATTTCATTTGATGTCTGTTAACTGCATGGGGCTGAGAGCTGTGGATTGAGTTGGATTGGTTCTTTTCCGTAATTGTTTTCCTGGCAATTGAACTTGCAGCCCAGCTGAGGATCTGACATCAGCAGCACTGAACACTACTTAGATCCAAGTCACTGAAATTAGTAAGAAATATGCTCCTCTTTGGGCAATAAATGGAAAGCAGAAATGCCAGTGAACAACCTCCTCCAAGCCTTCTCTGCCCCCTGCTTACAGCAGCAGCCTTTTGTGCCTGATCTCACACATCTGGAAGAGGAGGAATGGCAACATCCCAGCTTCAGCAGCAAGGGCCTCCCAGCTCTGTCTGACAACTGCAACATCAGCACCAGTGACTGCTCAAAGACCACAGAGAGCATGGGAACTGGAATTACACCCACTGTGGCAAAATCAAGTCACAGTTACATGACAACTGCTGGGCACTTCTCAGGAACTGATACATGCTGGTTTTTTTGTCTGGGCTAATCAGGACAGGCAGAAAACAAAACCCATGCCAGAAGGAGCCCATCCTGCTCAGAAGATTGTTCAGGAGATGGGTAATGACTGCATTACAGCTTTCACAGGAATGCCAGTGCTCAGTAAGGAGCAATTTGAAGAAGGGTTTCCAAATGCTACTCCCTGCTGATTTTAGTTCCCTCACAGAAGAACTACTGGAAAGACCAAACCCTCCAAAAACACCTTTGGAGAAAACTTTGGGCAGCCACTGTTGCTTTCCTAGGAAAGGGTAACTCACTGCAGCCTTAATTCTTCTTTATGCTGTGAAATAACCTTTTTTGATGAAAGACTAATAAAATTACTGATTTCTAGGCTTCTAAAAATGTTAGAACTAAGTCGATACTCAGAAAGACCAGTGGCGTCTAGACCTCTCAAGACCTGAAAAGTTCACCTGAAAAGCTGTTTATTTTTCATCCAGAGCACTAAGGGCACTGAAGCTCAGGTATAAATTCCTGGTGCAGAGAGGAATGTGATGACAGCAAAGGAAATGCTTTTGCACTGTCCTTTTTCCCCTCCACCCACCCAAAGCAGAATTGTGCTGCCCAGCTCCTGCCTGGACAGGGATGGAGGAAGAGGGCCAGGGGAACAGGCTGCTGCCACAGCCTCCACAGCAGCAGCAGGTGGGATAAAGCAGGACACACAGAGCCAGGAGGGGCTTTCCTGAGGGGGCTCCTTGGTGTGCACATTGCACACACATACAGATGAGGATAATCCATACCTCCTGCAACTTCACAGCAGTTGGGCTCTCAGTACAGCAAGAAATGCCAGACCTCAGCCTGTCACACACCATGAGCTTGTGTCACACATCATTGAAGCAGCGTCTGGCAGCAGCAGCCTCCCAGCCCTCTCTGCAGATATCCCACATCCCACCAGGAGCTGGGAGCACGCCCATTCAGCTGGAAGGCCAAGACTGGATGGTGATGGTGACAGGCTGTAGACATTTGGCATATGGGAATGCTTACATAACTGACTGAACATAGGTCTGCATCCTTATTGCTGTGTGCTCACCCACAGATCTTGGAGCAGAGCACTTGGGCATACCTGTGTCAGCTGCAGGGATCCACCCAGACCTCACCCTGCAGACAGCTCCTGGAGCTGGGCTGTGACATGAGACCATCACAGGAGAGCATCCCACAGAAATCCTTCCAAGCCTTCTAGTGCCCCCACTCAATGGACACCAACACTCAGTCATTGAAACTGAAACATCGAGGACATCCTTACTGTGCCGTTAAACTACATTTAGAGTTCCTTTGGTCAAGTACAATTTTCAGTTACGGTGATTCAGTTATGGTGAGGACTACACAGGTGTTTCAAAACAGCAAAAAAAAAAAAATCAAGTATCAGCTCTCAAGCACCTTTGTTCTGAAGCACCATTAACAACAGAGCAAATACCTGGAACAGTTAACAGTTCAGGAAAAGAAATCTCTACATCCCAGTGAAAAAAGTCTCAATTCATGAAATAGCACCTGTAAACTTCCAGACCATCCTATGCTAATTCCTTCATATAACAGATCCAAAATAACCTCTTAAAACACTACTGTTAAACAATAGTATTTTCCTTTGATAATGTAACTTAAAGATGTTTATTTAACCTTTAAATCTTGGCTCTTATGCTAAATATTCCTCAGAGAAAGTATGAATAAAGTATTAGAGAGATGCATACTTCACCTCTTTTAATCTTAGTCACATCTTAAATTGTCATTATCACAGATATCTGTTAAAAAGAAATACACTCATATATGAAAAACAAGGCCCTGTTCCAGCACGTCAGGTTTTCTATCAAAGAACATGACATTACACTTTGTGGCTTAATAATTTTCAGACCTAAAAACTGATGATGCTCAGCTAAATTATCCATAAAATATGCCTTGGAAAACAGAATGGTTTTGTTTTACTGTTTTCTCTCCTTCCCCTCCACAAACAGCTGGGGGAACAGTCTTGCAGTTCCATAGTGGCCTTGGCCAAATGAACTCTATTAAAAAACTGGTTATTTCAAGCTGTTAAAGATCAGATGATAGCCTCCCTCAAAAGATGAAAAAATGTGAACAGACCCTAATTAGTTAGTATCTGACAGAAACTGCACTGTGTAAATGCCGAATTAGAATGATAATGCAGGGAGACTCAACAAAAGCAGCTTTCCCTGCAGCCGGTGACAGCTCCTGCAGGGGTTGTCCCTTGCAGCATGTGGGACTCTGAACACTGGGTTTTCCACACCCTGCTCTGATGTACCTGGCAGGGCTTCTGCAGCATAGCTTAAGAGAACAAGCCCATGTCCCATGCTGCATATCTTGTCTGGGGCAAAAAGTTTTTAAATAAATCCTTCTAGGCTGACTGACTCATTCTTACCTCTCAAACACCTGCCCACGCACCTGTGGCACTGCCTGCAGGAAGCCCAGCTGAGCACCACTGCTGCTCCCTGGCCTTACCCAAAAACGGGCTCTGTCCCTGCCTTTCAGGCCGATGGGATGTGCTGCTCCAGGTGACACTGGAGTGTGTCATGGCAAACAGCTGCTCTGCACATCAGGGACAGGCTTGGTTATCACCAGTGCTGGCACCCAAACACAGCAGGGTCACTGGAGACTGCTGCAGGCCAAGGCTACAATGGACACTGCATGGCCTCGCTGCCTGGCATCACTGCCTGGCATTGCTGCATGGCATCCCTGCATGGCATCCCTGCCTGGCAGGTTTATGCATGACAGGTTCATTGCCAGCTCCCAGTGACTGTGCTTGCCTCATGCAGGTTTTCTGACAGACACCGAGTGTCTTAATTAGCAACTTGCCTTTTTAATGCCCAGAAAATCACGCTGTGTTTGGCACTCTGGGTCTGCAGTGGCTGCTCCCACATACCCCCACCTGTAACCTCACACACACAGAAATCCTGCTGAGTCAAACAATCTTTCCAAGCCAGTCTGCCCCAGCATATGTCAGCTTCTGGAACTTTTGCCCTTTTCCACATCATGCCATCTGTTTATGGTCTTTCCATCTAGTTAAATATGATTTTCCGAAGTTTCCAATTCATCTTTTTGCTGTCTTTTTTTTTTTCCTATCTGATGTCCAGTTAATGATATTAAAGGGAAATTTATTAAAGAACTACCTTAGCTCAACTTCTTTCCATGTTTTTTCTCCAAACTGACTGAATGTGACCTTTGCAAAGATATTTAGCAGAGGTCATTTGTCAAATTATTTTTCCAATTTCTGTCAGCAAGAATTTTGAAATCATTATCAAATTATTTTTGTTACATCAAATGAAAAACAAGTTCTCTAGCTAAGATGACATATTTGAATCTAATTCCTTAAAACGGCATGAGATTAAGTACACAGTGGAAAGAACCCATAAAAGTCTGTTTTGTGGCCAAAATTCCACCTTGACGTGAAACAGAATGGGGAGAAAAATTAAATCTCTTGAATAGTATTTCCCAAGTGTTTATTAAGAATTTTCTTTCTTTCTTAGTCTCAAATCCACAGTAGTCTCAAGGCAACAATGCCACATCTGGGTTTGATGGGGTCTGTTGAAAATCCATTGGGACCACCCCTCATTCTGCTGCCCTGCCATCTCCAGTAGGTTCTGCATCTGTGGCACACGCAGCCCAAATTGTTTATTTCTCCCAGTTCTCATTAACCTCTGACTCCTGTGTTGGTTCTGGGGGCCAGGGTGGAATCAGGAGACCAGTTCAAATATCTTCTTACAATTGCTGCTAAATGGTAACTATTTGAAAAGATTAAATGTAACAGGTCAGAGAGAGGAACAAAGAGTTTTATTCATGGAGAATCTTACTAGCCTTCAAAGCAAGTCATATGAGAAATATATGAATACATACGTTTTTATAGCTCATGCCTAAATTAGAAACAAGATCAGAAACTTCAACATCCCTCATGAACTCCTTCCTGTTTCCCCATGTTCTCCTACTCATTTTAGATGACACACTGTCCCCTTTATTCCTCTTCCTCCTCTTGTCCCTCCTTGTCCCTTGTCACCCCGCTCTGCACATCCTGCTCCGTGACTCTGGGCTCACTTGTGTTGGCTTCAGAAATGAACAGCCTAAGATATGCCACTCTGGAAATCTGGGAATTGCCAGTTGTGGATGTCCCATCTTGCCTCCCCCAAAGTAGCAAAGTGAGCAGGAAGCCAGACTCCAGCCCTCCTTAACAAGTGATATTCAAATACACTTCACCAAAAGGTAACAAACAAGCAATTTAATGTGGCATGTGACAAAAAAACGGGCAAAGCAAAATACCCAAGGAAAAAGTCCATTTCCTCACCCTCTGGCTTTGGAACTAGAGCAGGATAAGCTAAGTGGGTGAGGCAGAACTGTTGGCCATTTGACCACCTCAACAGGGGGGAAAGAAAAAGGGAAAAAAAAAGAGGAAAAAAGAAGGCAGAAAACAGGTGAAAACCTGTTTGCACCTGAATCCTTAGGGCCATCCAAACTGGGAAGGTATGTTAGAAACCACTTCTGTTTGTAGGACTAAGGTTTTGAAGTCAACCAGGGCAATAATTTCTGGAGATATAGTACAATACAGATAGTGCCTTTTGACTCAGAGAGAAGAGAGAGCAAGAGACAAACTTCTGGCTGGACATAAAACTCTTCCTGCAAGAACAACCACCTCTAAAATAGGTAAAGAGAGCAACAGCAGCTGCTTAGATTTACATTGATGTCACAAAACAGAATTGAAACCAGCCAGTATCTCTAACTAGTACCAATTGCTACATCAGTGGGTCTAAACAAGTTTACAGCCTCAAAACACTGCAATCTCCCTTCTACACAGGAAAGAAAAATCGTTTCTTTTAGAGGAACTCAGAGTTTCTCAACTCCAATTAATCTTCTAAAACAGGAAATCCCCGCCAGCACAGGTGGAACTGTAACACACTGGCTGTGCAGCTGGGGAAAGAAAAATGGGATTTCCGTGTTCCTGTCTCACAGAGTAAGTAAAACAGGCAGCTGAAAAATCTGAAAAGAAGAATGTAAGTAAAAAAACTGAGAGGGGACTTTAGGAAGTCACTAGGTCATTCCTAAGAAAATTCCCTACAGTGTCGAGGATGGTTTGAGCCCTTCTGAGGAAGCAGCCATTGCTGCGAGCTGAGCATTAGGGCAAAGGAAACTCATCCCAATCTGTATTTTAGGAACCAAAGTTGAGAGGACACGCTGCTGACTTCTGAAAGAGCCCTGTAATGTGCATAGACATGTCCAGTTTCCCTCAGCCATCCCTTTGTTCTGTGTAATTGCTATGTTTAAATACAGTTTACACTGTTACTCACTGGACCACATCACAAAAGATGAATGCCAGGATAGATATTTCTTTGCCATTGAAATGTTACTTCAGTTAAAAGTCAAGACAAGAAATAGGCCTTTCTTCTTGATATTTACTTGTCTGCAGTATTGTAATTGTGAAGGCATGTTGAAAAGAGTGATATAAGCAATTACTTGCATTGCTACACATTTCTGTCTGTCTAATTGAAGCCAAAAGACTTAGAGACAGGTGGAGATAACACAGGTGCTTGTAGGGTATGCCCTGTACTCTGCTCTGAGCACTAGGGCTGTGCTTAAATTCAGCTTAGGATAAACAGTATTTTTCATGACAGCTTATTTCATTTCATTTCATTTCATTTCATTTCATTTTTTGAACAGCCTGGTCTAGTGGAAGTTGTCCCTGCCCATGGCTGGGGGGTTGGAACTAGATAATCTCTAAGGCTCTGTAAGGTCCCTTCCATCCAAGACCATCCTGTGATGCTGTGATTGGATGACATCAAGCACCACAAAACCATCTGTATCAAAAGAAAGACATAGAGCAAATCTCAGAGAAACCAAAAAAACATTGTGTCTCAAACAAAAACAACTAACACAAATAGTAGCACCAAAGCTTTGTTTAGACTAGGGGAAGTCCAGCAAGGCAGTGATAAAAGAGCTATCAGGGTGGGGTACTGAAAGGTGTGTTTTCACCAGAAGAGCAGTGCTCCCAGTATAAAAACAGCCTAAGTACTTCCAACCATAGGAAGTGACCCTCACTCTCTGAGCTGCCAGACCAAGTGGGTAACAAGCGAAACCAGATTAATTTCCTTTAACTACAAGTACACCCTCAACACTTGCTCACCAGGGAAAAAGATAAATATACTTACTGTTAATAAAAATAACACTGACATTTTTTTCTTTCCTACACACACACACAAATTCTCTCTATTTAGATTATTAGAAGGCTAAATTTTCTCACATATACATTTCAGCCAATATAATAGGTATTTGCACTGTCATGTTACTTTCGCATGAATTTCATTGCTCCATTTTGAAAGGCCATTGAGTTCACAGGACACTGTTGGAGTCACCATGGTTTTGTATTGCACAGCAAAGCAGGCCATGCTTGGAAATGCCCTGAACACATGCAGTGGAGGCAGTAAAACGAGCAAGGTCACTCAGCTGGGCTTTCATTTCAGCCTGGATGCCATGCTCCAGCAGGACAGTCACACACATTCTCCACAGCAGAGCCAGAGCCACAGAACCTCAGCTGCTCTCAGCTCAGCGCTCCCATGTGCACTGCCAGCACCAGGTCAGCTGTCAGTAACCTGCACAGGAGGCTGCAGGTAGAGCAGCAGTCCAAAATCTGCAAGTGCCCTTTACCAGCCTCATGGCCATTCCCAGGCTGACCTCTGTGATACAGGGTGCTACACTCAATATTGAAGGTAAATATATAGGAACAACTGAAAACTACTTTCCTCCTGGCCTACTAGGGAAGTGCTTAATTGAAAGAGAAGACAAAGATTTAACAGACATATTCTTCCCCTTAAGATGGATTGGTAAAACGGACTTTAACGTTAGGTCTGCAGAACTAAGGTAATGTCACAATGTTTTGCTTTTTACAAGATAAAAGGAAAACCCTGGTTGCTAAATTAAGAGGAAAATGATCTTAAATAAATATCTTAACTTCCTGGCAAATTACAAGGTTTAGGTCTGCTCTAAAAGGAATTTTTGTCATCTGGAATAAGGCATCTATGTGAAAGATTAATAAGAATAAAAACCAACCTCTTAAAAAAGTAGCAGTAATGCTTGTTGAATTTATCATCACCTGTAAGACTGGTTATGTTAATAATCCTTCATGTTATGCCAAGTAGACTGAAAATAATTAATAGTTCACAACCTTCCCACAGAAGTTTCAGTGCCAATGTTGTTTTGACTGTTGACAATAAATATAAAGTATAATCCCAAATATTTAGGCCTTCAACATAAATTCCTTATATCTGAGCAACTTCCATGAAAAGTAATAAGAAATAACATTACCCTGTGAGTTCCTGGATCACAGACTCAATGGGGAATTTCAGCCTCACTGTTCACAGCTCTTCATTGAAGTCCACTGTGCTCATGATCTCGAGAAGCAGATCTGATGTTGCAGTCAGGGTTCCAGAGCTGAGCTCTGCTGAGCCACCACCAACGCTCAGCAGTCAGAGATGAGAACCAGGGTGCTGCAAAGCCTGGCTGATGGTGATGCTCAGGGGGTGCTGTGAAATCCTGAGGGCTCTGTCTCACACGCAAGCTCTTTCATAGTGGTGAAACAATGCTCACCTCAAACCAGCAATAAGAAGCGTCTGCAAGGACACAGCACTGTGAGAGAGGATGGAGAGGAAGAGAAGGAAAGGGAGGAAGGTTGTTTATACGCTTACAAAATCTCTAAAATAGTCACACCCCAGAGAGATGCAGGTGGCAAACTGATCTCATTAGAGAAACCACAATGGTTCAAAGACAAGGTTTGTTTCTGCCAGGATCCTGTTTCCTGTACTGCTCATACCCAGATGCTGCACAGAAAGGCTCGCAGCCACACTGTTTGACAGACTTTAATGTGACTCCTGAAGGACAAGCCAGAAATATTTGGCTAAAATTCATTGCCAAGTTACACAACCACTACACAAGGAAGAAATAAAATCCACTATGTAGAACCCATGATTATCAAGTTTAGAACCCATTCATGGCACTTTTCCTTGGAAACAGCACTTGGGGCAGCACACAGCATCCCTAATACTGGATCTTAGGAACTGCTGCCCAGGGATAGTCAAAAAACTCCCTTCATGATGTTTTTCTATTGAAAATTGTGTCTTTCTCCTTGGGGGGATGGAAAAAATAAAGCTTCCCATTAAAGGCCCTCACTCGGTCTAGTATTTAATTTCTAAAAACACCGAGACCTACTACGTTTTTGTTTTCAACAAGACATTGTTTTTGAAGTGGTGCCTCACCAGAGCTGTGGTTCAGTTGCCAGAGCACACCTCCCACAAGGTGTGAGATCACTCAGAGGGGAGGTGATGACACCACTGAGGAGATGCAGCCTGGCCAGGGAAGCCAGCTGTCAATCAAAAGTATTAACCATTTTAGAAAGTCTACTGCAAATGTTGACAAAAATAAAGCACTTTGAAATAAATCTTTCTGCAAAATAATATATTTGGTGATCATGTCTATTCCTCACTGTTTGAGGGCACTCCTGAAGTGCCACTCAGAAAAGCAGAATGAACAGGACACTGGAGGCTCCAACAACAGCAGCCATACGCACCACGGCCAGACTCCTTCCATGCTTGGGAATCACAAGGTGATTCTGTCCCTCTTCAAGCATCTCAGCTCCAGTATCTGGCCACTCATTGCCCAGAGGGACTGAGCTCCCTGGGAATGCTTTGACAATGTCAAAGATTAGCTCACTGACCCTCGTGTGTAATGTACAAAAACTCTTACTGGAGCACTGCATGTAAGCCTTCAATACCAACTCTGGTCTGAGGGCAATTGACAGTCCTAACACCAAAACTTGGTGCCTTGGCAGCTGCCTGAGCTCTCTGAAGGGATGTGAAGGCTCCAAGCAGCAACCCAAGAGCACACAAGCATTTGCAATCAAGGCTCCACTCTTATCAGACCCCTCCCAGTCTGCTCCAGCTTTACCAGATCACTGACCTCCCTCGTGTCACAATTGCCAGTAAAATACAATAGCCTGAAACTGAAAACACCTCTGGTCTACCAAGAACCCAATCCAAAGGACAAAATCACTGATAATGCTGAGCCCAGCTCATAGGATGAGACACTGATTGTCTCAGTGCTCTAAGTGAGCAGCTTAATTGGAAAAGAAAAACAGGGTGATGAATCACAGCTAAGGAAAGCACCTTGCTGAGGAAGACAGACAACATCAATGCTTTACATCATTATAAAAAATTGAGGTTGCTCTTTAGGACAGCACATGTGGAAAACATTTCTGGAAAAAAAAGATGAAATGTTGTTTAATTGGTGAATTCTTGCCATGAACACTAAACGGTCTGACACATGCCGGCGGGCAGGAGGTGCCAGCCTCAGACACGCTGCCAGCCACACTTCCCCACTCCCAGCGGCTGCCCGGCCTCGCTGAGGTCTGAAAGTTTCCCCACGGGAGGCTATGTTCCCTTTGCTTTCTGGTAAATTAGCCACTGGAGTCACATATCCTTGGAGGATTTAATTTCATTTTTTGTTCTTTCTCCTGCTTCTTTTTTTTTTCCTTCCTGGTTTCTTTTTGATGCAATAGCATCTAATCTTATTCAATCCTAACAACTCGTCTCCTCACCCGGAAAAGGGAAAGAGACCCCAGAAACACCCTAGGGAGTGGGGATTCACCCAGGACTGGGAAGCTGCCACTGCAGTGGGACTGGGGAGTTCCTCACAGCACGAAAAGCGCCAGCAGCACCAGGAAGGGGACGTGCCCGAGTCCGGCACCAGGAGCCGGCGGGGAGCGCCGAGGGAGCGGGAGCGCTAAGGGAGCTCCGGGCCGTGCCGCAGCCTCGGCCGGGCCCGGGGCAGGGCCGGGGGCGCTCCGCCGGGGCTCCCGCTCCTGGGGAGGGGTCGGGGGAGATCAGAAAAGCAGCAAAGCAACAACGCGAGTCGCGCTCCTACCGGGCCGTGCCTCCTACAGCCGCGCACCGACAGGCCGCCCCGGCACCGACCGGCCCAGCCCGCCCCGCCCCGGGGCCGCCGCCTCTTCCTCCCGCTGTGCCTCGGCCCGGGCTCGGGCTCGGGCTCGGGCCCGGGCCGGGGACCCTGCCGGGCTGGGCGCCGGCCGGCCCGCTCCCCTCCCGCTGCCGCCCGGACAGCTCCTCTTCTCCCCGGGCACTGCCACGTCCCGGGACACCGCTGGCCACCGGCCACCGCCACCTGCTACTGCCACCTGCTACTGCCACTGCCACCACCACTGCCACGCACAGCCTGGCAGTACCCCAGAGCTACACTGTACCTTTTGCCCAGGCAGAGGAACAGCCAGCCCCCTCAGTTTATAAGCATAATCTTTTCAGCCATGACTTTGCACTTGGTAGTGAAATACTGAGTCATGCCAAATGTTACCCAGCTCTTCCTTTATCTCCTTCTCTGAGGAAAGGTGATTACCGCAATAAAATCTGCTGCTTGTTTCATGCCAGCCTCTGTTCCCTCAGAGAAGCTGCCTGGAAAGCAGCAGGTAATGTGGGGGATGCAGGGCCCAGGTCTGCCACAGCCAGCCGAGGGCACTGCTTCCTCCCATCCCTCTCCTCCTCCTCCTCCTCCTCCGTCAGCTCCCAGCATGGCCTTCAGCCAGCCAGCCACCCGCAGAGCCTGCCTTCCTCACAAACACCACACCTGCCATAGAAACTGCTGTGGAAAGCCCTGCCGGCCTGCAGGCGGACGCGGGCATCCCACACGCACACCCTGCAACACCAGGGGATGCTCTGCCCTGCCCAAGCCAGCCCAGCTCTAATGCACAGCAGAAACCTGCTGCCCACTGCCCACACAGATGTCTGGCTGACCTTCAGCCAAAAAAAGGCCTTCACTCTCCTTTGCACTTCAGCAGCACCTTGTGCCAGCCTTCCCCAGGTTCAGGCCACTGCTTGGGAGATGGTGTTCTGACAAATCAAAAGCTGTAACTACAAGTGCCATGGTGACAGACATGCAAATCCAATCACAGGTGGACATGTGTCAGGGGGTAAAGCACAAAACTCTGCTCCTGCGGGCTGCATCTTCTGGGGGGATTCTGGGGGAAGGCCAGGGCATCTGCCAGCAGACATGGGGCTACTAGAAAGCTAAAAGAGAGCAAACCCCACAGGAAGAGTGGCCTCAACTGCTGAACCAAAGGCACGCGCGGTCTCTAAGAAAAGCCTGAATCAAAAAAATACCCTAGTAGGAGGCCTGGAACATCCCACAGGGCAAGATGAATCTTGTATTCTTATTTTATTGTCTGCCATAAGCAACAAGAGTCGTGCTCAGCAGCACAGTAACTTGTGTTAATGATCTCTTGTCAATTTCAGTACTTGCAAAAAAGGTTTAATGAGAATCTTCAAACCCTGCAAAGGTGGAATATATGCTAAAAGCATGGCAACATTATATTTTTGGAGCCTGACATTCTTTTAATGCATGGTATGGGCAATAACTCGCAATGAACAGTAGCAACTCCAGACCCTTTCCTACAGCTGTGCTAGCTACAAATGAAGTTCTGAGCAGGGCAGAAAAAACAGTGTCATAGAACAAAGGAACCTGAAGCATTTCTTTTTCCAGGCTCCTCTCTTTGCACACGGGTGTGCTTTGGGGATTCTCAGTGCCAGATATCTTTCCCTATCCTCTGGAAGGAGCAGAGCTGTCCCTCCTCAGCACCACAGAACAAAGCCCAGGTTCCTTTCTGTTTCTTGCGGGGTGCTGGTTCACTCCCCTTGGATAAGAATCTGTGCCCACCAGGTACATCAGCACGTTGTAACCTCACCCTCACCTGTGGAGGAGAGCTTGGGGCACTCTGTGCACACAGTTTCCACCTGGAGTCACAAAAACTGGCAAAGTCAGAGTTCAGTCCCAATTTTACCTGGCATAAACCCACACCACAGGAAGATACCCCCTTCCCTTGCCCACTCATGGTGCTCTCTGCATCACCCCTGCCTTCCCACCACTGCCAGCTCCTTTCCCACTGGACATGTGGGATGGGTGAACTTACCCAGGCTAAAACACAGTGGTTGGCTTCTTTTCCCAATGTACTTGTGACTTAACAACTGATTCCTCAAGGAAAAAGGATATTTCAGTTGATTTTTTTTCAAAACAGAAAGTACAGTACTTAGTTCTGTATCTAATAGTGGTTCAATAACACAAATAGGGGCATCCTCCAGGCACCTGTGCTAACACCCGTATGGATCAATGGCAGATGTGATAAAGCCTAAGCAGCTGAGAAGAGCTGCTAAGAAGGAGCAACTAAGAAAAACAAGACCTTAGGAGGTGTTTTGCACCAGTAAATCTCAGTGACTTTTGAGTTTATATCTGCATCAGAATCTTCAGATTTGGAGGCGTAGTTCTCCATAACTGACTTTTGCCAGCACTTTATCAGTAGCTTTTATGGCATGTGCAGGTTAAACCCTGCTTTGAAAGGACTCTACTTCCTTTGGACATTCTGGTATGACCATCTATGTCAAGGGAGCCAATGTGTCAAATTTCAGAGAACAACAAGCAGCAAGGCACTGCTGGCCCTAATTCTTCATTGAGTGTTCCTGAGATAGCTCCTTAATTCAAATTTCCAATTTCGTCCCACAGAGCATGGCTAACACTTCACTCTTTCCACCCTCTACCAGCCATCCCTGTACAGATTATGCTGTCCAAGTAGGGCTGTTCCCCATGCACTGAACACAGCTGTGGCACCTCAGCATCACCTGAAAGGGTAAAAATAGGTACTGAGCTACTACAGAGACAAATCCCACTTGCTCAGTTTCTTGCCCTTGCCATGAAGGAATCCTGTTTGTACGTCCTCTGCCACAGTTGGATTTTTCAGCCTGCAGACAGTTTGTCTGCCCGGCCTAATTTACAGACTCCTGGCCAAGGTTTCATCTCACCTTATCAGTGTATTCAGCATTCTTCAGATCCTGACAACCCAGGCCGCTCCCTCTCTGCTTCCCAAGATCCCTTTGTATTCTTGTCCTTATCTAGTGTTGCCTTTTATCCTTCTTGCTTTTTCTTTTTACTATCATTTCTCACCACACACCTTGAGAAGGGCGAATTTCCTGGAAGAAGGCTTATGGGAAAGGCTTGCCTATCTATCTGAGCAAGCAAGGGAGCCAGGAGCTATTTACATATTTTCTGATAAACAGTGAGAATGTCCTGATGGTCCTGCGAAGTCCACAAGGAATTGGTTTCATGCTGTTCTGCATTTTCTGCTTGCCTAGGCTTGCCCAATTCTAATGAACTAACAGTATTAAAGATATTTTAGATATTGCTATAACATTATTTGTAGGAGAAAGCAGTATCACCATCTTGAATTTAGACATTCAAGAGATGATATTGGCTACACTTAGCATTTAAATAATGAAAATAACTTTTAATGTATGATTTTTCCCTTATTAATTATCAGTTAATTTCTGCCTACAGTATTACATTACAACTGCATCTAATTTCTAATTTTTTCGTGCAACCGTAGGGCAAAAATTATATTTAATTATATATTATTAATTTAAATTATTTGGGTTTTTTTTATGGACCAAAACCAGGGGAGTATTGAGTTTTTTACAGTTGACAGTTTCCTTTTTTAATACAATTTTAAAGATCTGGAGCCTCACAAGAAAACCCCAGAGCAGCCAAGACACCCCTCACAAATACATATGAAGTGTAAGACTGATGCCTTGCAGTAGCTCCAGGAGCTCTCACCTGTGGGAATGGGGGTGCTCAGCATTTTGCTTTCGCTGTGGGAAGAGGAGAAGCAGCCCCAAAGTGCCCCTCCTCAGGCAGCAGCAGCGCTCAGGTGGTGAGCAGCCCTCCAGGAAGCGTGAAGGGGAACCCAGGGGCTGAGCCAGGCTGGGCACAGAGGGCTCAGCCCGAGGGGCAGCGCTGCCAGGGCTGCCTGGGAGCCCCCAGGAGAACACATACCCCGTGCCAGTCACAAGCCCTGGATAACTTGTACATCACTCTGAAACGTTTCCCTTCCAGTGAGTGAGCTCTGCATGATGTGAATACAGAAGATTTCTGAGTATTTTGTGGTCTGTAGCTAAGAAATAAGAAAAACTGGGCTAGGAGGTAACTGACTACCAGGAGAGAGCTGTTTGCATGACCACTTCTGAGAACACAGCTGAAACTCTCCTGGGGGCAGATCCTGAGACTGTAACTGTTTTCACTCGGAATATTCAAATCAGCATGTACTGACAACAAACACAGTGAAAGCAAAGCCAAGCCACAGTCTCGGGAGGAGAGGAGAAGCTGTGAGAAGAGAGCACACAAGCTGCCCCTGCAGGGGCTGCCCGTTGCTCTCAGGGATCTCTCATTGCCTTGGTGGGAACTCTCCTGCTCCCACTAATTTTGTTCTTTCATTTTTCATTAGATACTTGACCTGTTAAGACTTTCAAAGTGGTTATTTCAGTTTCATCTTACTCACAGCACTTATCAAGCCCTAACACTTGGCAAATACATCAAACACGCCTGCTTTGAACCTGGCTTTAGATTACAATATAAAAATTACCCATTTGGTCAACTTAAGTTGGTTGGTCACCTGTCAGTCCCTGACAGCCACACCCATCCTGTCTCTGACAGTCACCTGTTGCAGCATCTGCTGCAAGCAGAACAAAGTAATATCTATTAGTTTTTACTTCTCTTAGTGGTTAGAACCAAATCCTGTGATGGTCAAAATTCCTGACTTTTAAAAAGGCTTTTCTATAGGTGCAGTTTGGCACAATACTGACTTTAAAGCAATACAGACACACCATTTGCAAAAAAACCCTGTCTACACAGGGAGAAATGAGGCAGCAGGCTTCATTCCAAGGAGCAAATTTCACCAATCCAGTGGAGATGAACTTGACCCTAACACACCACCTTGAAAACACAAGTAGAGGCCTAAAGTACACAACTCCACACATCCATTTGCTGTCACACCAGATTTCAGTCCAAATGCTTACAAGTGAAAATTCCTCTTAACTCACTTTTTGAACAGTTGTACTCATTCTCATTTTGGTAATCTGCTGATGTCAGCAGTGCAAGTTCCGTGTGTGGTACTTCATTCAGCTGAACATTACTGAGCTGCTCCTCATCTTGCTGTGCCTGATGCTGGGGCACAGGCAGCAGGGCTCAACCAAAGTGACATGAACTGTGCTGCTGCTAGGCAGGAGGAGCAAGCTCTGGGGAAAACATTCCAGTGCACCAGGTGTGCTGGAAATAACCACTCCGTTCCACGGGCCGGGCCGAGTGAAGCATCAC
This sequence comes from Chloebia gouldiae, assembly GCA_003676055.1. Classification (NCBI taxonomy): domain Eukaryota; kingdom Metazoa; phylum Chordata; class Aves; order Passeriformes; family Passeridae; genus Chloebia; species Chloebia gouldiae. Next base: position 1,901,321 of record QUSF01000055.1, read on the forward strand.
CGCGCTCACAGCGCTGCAAACAGCCTTGACCTTGAAATGCTCCCGAAAGCAGGGCTGCAGCGGTGGGAGCAGAGGGCATTTGCGAGCAGCTGCACTCAGGCGGAAAGACAAGCCCGGGGCACGTCTGCCACGGGATCGCTGCCGCTGCACAATCCCTCCGCGCAGGCGAGCGCGAGCCCTCCGGGAGCCGCGCACCGACCGGGGCTGCCTCTCCTCCCCTCCCCTCGGCCGGCACCGGGGCTGGCTCCCCTCCCCACG
>QUSF01000055.1:1916764-1937949 GCA_003676055.1 Chloebia gouldiae
CCGGGCTCGGCCAAAGCTCCGGGCTCGGCCACAGCGCAGGGCTCGGCCAAAGCTCCGGGCTCGGCCAAAGCTCCGGGCTCGGCCACAGCGCCGGGCTCGGCCGCCGGGCCGGGCTCGGCCCTGCCCCGGCCGCTGCCCCGCACCGGCCCTACCGCAACTGCTCAGGGCGTGCTCCTGCCTCAAAGCCCGAAACGTGTCATGTCCAGCATCAGAAAGGCGCACTGGTGAACTCCCCGCCTCTAATGGAAAACACTTGAGGGTTCTACCAAATCTGTCACTTTTTAAATGAAAACATGAAAAGGGGCCGAGATAAAACAAAACAACAGGGGAAAAAAAAAAAAAGTTGGAATCATGCGCTTTGATTCAGATACTGAAAAATTTTCCTCAAGGAACGGAAAAACTGATTGGGGCGCGGGGGGGGGGGGGGGGGGGGGAGGAAAGGCAAAACCAAAATCTTCTGGTGTTTGCAGCAGCCGACGCAGACATTCTTTCCTGTAATCCCCTCGCTCCCTTCTTGCTTCGGGAAGGGAACAAAAAAACCCAATCCCTTCTGTGATGGCTCTTAGAGATTTTGGGACATTAAGATGTTTAAACAAGTGGTTCCTATTTCTGTTCCAAGGCAACTGGTGACTCTCTCAGACACCACTGGCTGCTTTGGGCTGAACTGAACTGTGATTTATCAAAAAAGACGAACCAAGAGACGTCCAAAGCCAACTCGTTGATTTTGAGGAAAGAGGAAAGGTTAAGAGGACTGTTCCCTGGGACTAGAACTACATCAGGCCGGGCAGGAGGCTGCTCTACAGGAGATATCATCAGTGATGTGTATTTTTAAAAGCCATAGTGCTAACTTTTAAAATCTCCTGTCTTTTTTTTTTTTTTTTTTTTTTTTTTTTTTTTTTTGAAAACGCCCCCGTATCTCGGAGACTTCATCGGAAGCAGAAAAGCAACTTGTAAGGCCGCGGGGACTGAGAGGCCGCTCCTTCCCATGTCCCTGTCCTTGTGTCCTTGCCCCTGGCCTGGCTGCCTGGCATGGAACATCAGATGCATGGCAGGATCTAACGGGGACGTGGACTGAAGTGCCTCGGGAGCCCCTCTCCCGCTGCTGCTAGCGGGGATCCCGGGCCGTTCCAGGCCGCCGGGTGCGAGTCCCTCCTGCCCTCCTGCCCGCTGGGGCTGCTCTGAAGGCAGAAGGGGCTAGCAGCATCTCTGCACGGCGCCCATCAGGCGCGGCCCCAAAACCTTGGGGGAGAATGCATAAGGCACAACTCCGGCTGCCCAAACCTCAGGCTCTTGCAACCTGCTTCCCCCCGGAACCCCTCCCGGCCTCACCCCGTGCCCGGAGGGTGTTTGGTAGCCAGGCAGCCAAGCGGCGGTGAACATTTCTCGGGATTTCGTTGTCTGGGCTCTGCCAGCCGCTACCAGTGCCACTTCTGAGTCTCCGCTGCGGCTGAAAGCAGCTCCTCGGCAGGGCTGGATGCGGGATTGGATGGGGGGCTGGATGGGGGCCTCGATGTGGGGCTGGATGGGGGGGTTGGATGCGGGGTTGGATGGGGGGCTGGATTCGGGGCTGGAAGGGGGCTGGCTGTGGGGTTGGATGGGGGCCTCGATGTGGGGCGGGATGGGGGGGTTGGATGTGGGGTTGGATGCGCAGTTGGATGGGGGGCTCGATGTGGGGCTGGATGCGGGGCTGGATGCGGGGCAGCCTTCGTGCTGCAAGAACCACTCGTACCCGAGAGCGGGGAGCAGTCAGGAGCCACGTACCAGATGCCTCAGACGTTGTGGCTGATAAGCACCAAGCGGTATCACTGCCAAAGCCAGGAGCAGAGGAAGCGCAGGTCAACATGTACCTGATAAATTTTTTATTTGTGAATATCTTGTTAAAAGCAACACCTGAAAAAAAAAAAAAAGATATCAGTAGCGAGTGACTCTTTTTTGTTTTCTCCTCGTTTTGATAACTGAGAACATTACACCTCGTGTTGTGCTCAGCTGTGCCCTGTACTTTATTGATTGTTTGGGTTTTCGAGGAACAAAACGATAGTAACGAAAGGAATCAGTTATCGCTAGGAGAAAAAAAAAAAAAACCAAAAAGCGGGGAAACAGGCGACATATCTTAAACAACAGGTCAGTAACTCTTCCCTGAGGCGGGGCCGGCAGCGTGCCTCCAAACCCTCACCTTGGCAAGCACTATTTGCCCGAAGAAGTGGCAGCTACCCCTACAGGCCACAAATCACGAACCTTATCCTCTCCCAGAACCCGTTTACTGAAGCCCCGCGGTTTTTATTCCCTGCCCCAGCCAAACGCCAGATGCTCATCAGTTGTCAGTGACATGTCCCTGGAGGGCCAGCCCGCGGCTCGGGGCCACTCCATCCCCGTGCTGCCTCAAGTCATCGAAAATGGTCATTGAATGGTGAATGAGAAAAGTGAAATTCCGTCCCGAATTCGTGATCGCTCCGAATTTGTTGTTCATGTAGGATGGGGGGAAAGTTCCTTTTGGAGAGAGAAAGAAATTAAACGAAAGTAGGCGAACAATTCATCTGCCAGCAAAACCGAAGAGTTTACAGGGACCAACTGGGAAGCCAGGAGCTTTCGCCGGTGTCAGGAGCCACCTGTGTGCCCGCACCCGCATGTGCCCTCAGGGAAAACCGAGTTTGGCACCTCCGGCACGGCAGGACAGGGTGTCCTTCCTCCTGCCGTCATTTTATAACGGGAAAAGGCCTTACGCAGCTCACAAACCCCCTCTCACAGGCAGAGCAGGGAGAGCCGGTGTTTCACTTTCAAATCGCACCTGATGACATTTCTCAGGGTATTTGCTCACTGCGCAACTTGAGGGAGAGCAGGGCTGCCCTTCCCTGCCCACGAGCTCCTGATCTGTGGTCCTCGCCTGCCTCTTTCCGGGACAGCGGGAGCGGGCAGATCCCGCGGGGCGCAGCCCTGCCCGGTGCCCGGTGCCGTGTGCCTGGGGCGGGAACGAGCACGAGGTTCTTTCGAAAGCCAAATTCTTCTTCAGGAAACATGCAGCTGATTCTGAACGAATTCCCCCCAGTCCACCAAATCCTGCAGCTGCTTGTTTGGGCAATAAAACCCCGTGTGGTTTCTAAACTCACGGAAATATAAAAGGAAAAATATGTTAATCCAAGTAAACTATAAGTGAAAACTCATTGATTACCTCCGCCTTCCTGTCTCTGATTTGATTAATCATTTGCCATCATGCTTGCCGAGTCACTTCTGTGTTGGTTTCCCTCTGCCTGAATCCTGTAAGATTTTTCCAGAAGGGCGGCTGTGATGTTGAGACCAACATACTATAAACAACCACAAGAAGCAGAGCGAATGTTTTCAATACAGCTCGAGGACTAAAATAAACTCATTGGATTAGGCCATCCCGAGCGATTGTTTTGGTGAACGCTTCCCAGGCCCGCTGCTGAGCACATCCCCGAGGGCTACCTGGGGCGGGCGGCGGTGCCGCGGCGGCCCCGGGCGGCGGAGCGGGCGCCGAGCCGCGCCGGGAGGAGCCCCCTGCCCTCCCGCTGTCCTGTGCTGCGGGGCAGATGTTACAGTGCCCCAGAGCAGAGCCTGACAAGGCGGCGATGCTCCGCAGAGCCAGCAATGGGCTTCTGGTGGATTTCGCACGGGAGAAGCCGCAAGGGAGTCTCAGAGCCGGGAGCCCCGCCTAAGTCCCTTCTCCCGGGGCCACCGCGGTGTGCCCAGGGCTGCCGGCGCCGCGCCGGCGCTCAACACTGGGCTCTGCAGCGCTTCTCGGGGCTCTCCAGCCTGGCTATCGGGCCCTGCCCGAGCCCGCTACAGAGTTGAGCTTTTTAGCAATTTTTTCGCCGTTTTGTGTTGACCGAAGCACCCCGCCGGCTGCCCGTGCCCGCCTGCACGGAGTTGGTCCCCCGTGTTTGAGGCTGGCCGGCCCCTCCTGCGAGCGGGCAGGAGCGGAGCCCGCAGGGCGGCGGGAACAGGGGTCCCCAGTGCCCGCCCGCCCCTTCGAGCCGCCCTCCGGCCGCACAGGCCGGGCCGGGCCCGAGCTGGGGCTGCCAGAGCTCGCCCCGCTCCCGACTGTCACACACGCAGAGTGGAGATTTTTTTAAGTAACAAATGTACTTTTTTATTTTTGAAGCAAAAATATCGTTTTCGGCTTAACAATAGCCGGATCTCGCTGAATGAAGCCTTTGCATATTTTCCTGTTTTAATTGGTTGTATAATAAACAGTCCTGACCCCGCACTCTCTTTTCAATGAGTTCAGGGTGAAACGCAGACCATGGGACTGGAAATGACTTTTTCACCACTTAAAACACTGACAAGAATACCAGGAATCAGGCGGTATTAAACAGCCGCTCCGGCCGGGGCGGGAGGGAGGGCGCAAGGTAAGAGCTCTATGTGTGTGTCCTCACGGAGCTTGGCTCTACCCTGCCCGCAGCCACCGCCACCGCCCCCTGCCCGGTCCCGGCACGACGAGGGGAGCCGGGACAGAGCCCACGGGGTCCCTCATTCAGCACCCCGCTGCCGGGCAGCTGTCCCCGCGCTCTCGCCAGCCCGCAGGCAGAAGGCAGCCGTGCCGTGCCGTGCCGTGCCGTGCCGTGCCGTGCCGTGCCGTGCTGTGCCGTGCCGCGGGGGAGCGCTCCCGGCGCCCAGGGCTCTGCCACCCTCTGAGCCCGACCAGGGCTACAAAGGACCTTTGCGGCCTGCGCAAAGGACCGGAGAGAACGAGAAAGATGCGGTAGCAAACATCCCCGGGAGCTGGCACTGCCCCGGGGGCTGGAGCAGCAGAGGCGCGCTGGGAGACCGCTCAGCCTGGGGGATTAAACTCGGTCCTTCCCCGACAGAGGCAGGCTGCTTCCACGCCCGCTCCGAGAGGGGAGAAAAAAACCCTCGCTCTTCTGCTTTCATCTCTCGCCAGCGTTGCATAAACCCGGGGCCGCTCCAAAAGGGCAGCGGCGGCGGCTCAGCGGCCCTGAGCCCCGCTTCCCTGGCTCTGGCCCCCGAGCAGCCCCGCGGCGGGCGGCGGCCCCGGCACCGGAGGAGGCTCCGCGCCAAGGTGTTGTCCCGGAGAGCGCGTCCCGCTCCGTGCGCATTCCTCCTGCCGTCATTTATATAACGGGGAAAGACCTTACACAACGCGCAAAGCCTGCGCTTGCCAAGAGTGCGGCGCTCGGCCGCTTGATTTTGTGAAGAGCTGACGGGGCTGGGCGGCGGCGCGGCCCGGGGCAGGTGGGAGCCCCGGAGGAGGTGACGGCGCGGGGAGAGGCACCCTTTGGTCCTGCGGTGGTGTTCGTGCCCACGGAGCTGGCTGCGCTCGCTGTCTGTACAGATCCTGCTCCACCTCAGCCCCTGCCGTCCCAAGTACCACTGTCCGGGGCACGGCACGGTCCTGCGCATCACCCGGGCTGCCCAGTGGGCCCGCGGGGAAGCAGAGCCCCTATGGGGCACTCGGTCCCTGCGTGCCCGTGTGCTCGATAAAGCGCAGCGCGGTTTGTGGCGGCTCCCCAGGGGCCGTGCCCTCTGCCGAAACACCAGCACGTGGGGAGATGATGGCCATACCCTCCCCAGGCCGGCGGCACGGGACGCCCGGCCGGTCCCTGCAGTGGCAGAGGCCGGGCTGCTGCTGGCAGGACCAGCCCTGCCTCGGGCCGCCGCCCGACAGTGCCCGGCGAGCGCAGCCAGCGACGGCGGCCAGACTCTCCCTGCGATTTCCCTGCGAGTTTACATTCAATGCAGTCTCTGTAAAATACACAAAACGATCATGAAAATATCCTACAGGCGCGACGGCCACGGCCATCCGGGAGCGGCGCGGGGAGCTTGGGCCGAAGGAAGCAGAGCCCCGGCCGGGCACAGGGAGTCCGGCAGACAGACAGGCCGCTGGCCTGGCAGGGAGAGTGGCTGCACGGCCCTGCCGGCCCGCTTCCCTCCCAGACGCGTGGCTCCCTGCCTCTCTCTATGGGCTCAAGCGGCCGCTGGTCAAACACAGCGGGACCAGGGTGGAAGCCACTCAGGAATTGGAATAGCCCGGGGGCCGCACGACCCTGCCCGGTCCCGGCTCCCCCAATGCACTTGGCACGGTCAGGCATCACTTCACTCAAAGCTGGCGAGCCCCAGCCGTTCCCAGGAGTGTGCCAGCAGTGCTGCAGCTTTTGCTTCAGGCCAAACGGTGGCACAGCCCAGGAAGGAGCCCAGGAGGCGCCCCTGGGCTGTGCGGGGGTCCGGGGAGGTGCTCCCACCCTCCCTTCGCCCCATGCCCACCTCCGGTGGCGGGGGTTTCCCTTTCGGCCTCAACATATCCCGGGGGAAAGTAGCGGTATTGGCAGCATCTATCAAGTAAGAAACAAGCAGCCAAGGCCCTGAGCCCTGCGGTGCAAAGCTGCGATCCTCGGTGCGTGTGAGCAGTGCTGCCCCTCTCTCTCCCCTCCGCCGCCCGCTCCCACGCGAGGGCCCCGGGCAGGTCAGACGCAGAGGAGCGTGCCGCTGCCGCAGAACCACCGCTGGCAATGGCGTGAGACCTGGCCACGTCCCGTGTGCTCTGGCATCCCCGTTTCAGCCTTCGGCCTCCTGTTGAGTTGGTGTTCATGCGGAGGCCAGGCTCTGTCCCTGCCGCCCTGCACCGGGGCAGCCGCTCGGCCCGCGGTTCCCGTGCCCAGCGCGGAGCAGCGGCGGCACGGCTGGGCAGTGACGCCGCTTTCTGCACTCATTGTGCCTCTCTGTCCGCCCGGAGCGGAGCCCCTCGGCTGCATCAACACTCGCAGCATCCTCCTCGCCTGGGGCAGGGGCCAGGGGGTACCGCAGGGCTCCGGGATGGGCCGGCGGGTTCCGCAGAGCCCCTGTGCCCTGGCCGTGCCCACCGAGCGGCAGAGAGGCGGCCAGGCCCCGCGTCTTGCACGGCTTTCTGTGACCGGGCTTCAGGCTGCCGCTTCCTGCCGTGCAGGCCAGCAGGCCCTGGCTGAAAGGGAGAGCGTCAGGCAGTTGGGCAAGGGCAAGTGCCAGGCCGCTGGCTGCGGAGCGGAGTCCTCAGCCCCGTTAGCGGGCTTCACCCCGGCAGCACTGGCCGGGCAGCGGTCCGGGAGGCGAACATCGCATCCCCGCTGCTGCCGTGGCACCGCAGGCCCGGCAGGCCAGAGTCTGAGCTGTGTGCGCCGGGCCCGCACCGGGTGGAGGACACCCGCCTGCCCGTCCTCGTCCTCTGCTGATCCCCGGGCCCCGGCAAGGGCCGCTGCCCGCGGGGACGGGCAGAGTTAGAAGCGAGGCCCAGGCCGCTGCCGCAGCCACAGGCCCGGCGAGGAAAGAGTGCCCTGCCTGCGGCTCCCGGCTCCGTCACCGCCCGGGCCCGCATGGCGCTTGGGCCCCGCTGCAGCGTGGCCGGGCCGGGCTTGGGGCGGCACGGGACCGTTCTTTTCCTTCCAGGACCACGTCTCGGAGCACGCGAGGAAGAAATGAAAGCGAAGCCAAGGTCTGACACAGCCCTGGCACAGTCTCAGGCCTCTGCCGCCGGCGCTCCGGGCCGGGCACGCGGGCGAGGTGCCGGAGCTGCCCGCGGCCCGCAGCGGAGGCGCTCCCGGGCCCGCTCGCCCCGCACACCGCGGAACCAACTCAACGGCCCCGCAGCGTATCGGCCGTCGCCGAAGCAGGCGCGGGGTCTGGCGGAGATGATGGAGCGCCCAGCACAGGCCCCGAAGCCGAGCCCCGTGCGCCGCAGCGGGGAGCGGGGCAGCCGCGCGCCGGGAGAGCTGCCCGCCGCCCGGAGCGGCCCCGGCACTCAGCGCCCGCCACGCTCCCCGCTGCCGCTTCCCGATCCCGAGCGCGGAGGAGCGGAGTGAAATAAAACGATATGGAAAGAAGGAAAGGCATTTTATTGGAGACTTTACAATGCTAGAAAGTACAATGAAAGTGCTAGTCCATTCTAGAAAAGTTGGTCCCAAAATTGTACTATGCCACAGCTTCTATTGGTTTACACAAACATTTACAAAATCGTTATGAACTGGCCCATGTTTTAAAATCGCTATTTTTTTTCCACATTAATCTATGTAAAATTGAAGGATCAAAAACTTTTAAGAAAAAGAGTAAGCATTCAAAAGCAGAACCTACCGGGAAATCAGTTTTGGGCCAGGTATGAGGGCAAAAAAACTGAAGATAGTTTAAACTTTCATTATTAATAATAATATACACATGGAAAAATATCCCAATTTACAGGAAAGCATCTCTTTTTTTTTTTTTAATCCCATCAAAATATTTTTTTAGACCTGTATAAAATTACTTTTAAGACCTCAGAGGACATTATCTCCTTTAAAAATATATATTTATCGCTGCCGAAACGTTTCACGAGTGACCCTGGCGAGTTTTGTTTGTTGGTTTCTATTAACCAGCAATATCACACATCTGCTGTTACAGCAGTCCCCACGTTAATTACTATTTTAACGAAAAGCCACAGCTCGGAAGAAGCGCAGTGCTTTGCAGAGCGAGGAAGAAGACAGAGGGGACGAAGAGAAGGACGAGGACGAGCACCGCGGGCACACGGTAGTGTCTAGGCCCCGCCAGCCCCGCACCGCACGCGTGAAAAATGCCTCCGCTATTTACAAACTCCACTTTACTCTCCCCATGGCTGAGCCCGAAAAGATTACGGCTGAACAACCAATTTTTAATTAGATGTTCCCCCCTTGCTCCCCCCTTCCTCCCCCCACCAAAACAAAGCAAACAAAAAAAAACCCAAAAAAAACAACAAAAAAAAAAGAGAAACAAAACCAAAGCAAACAAACCCAAACCGAAAAACCCCACCAAACCAAACAACTCACAAACACACACGAGCAGAAAAACTCCCGGTGAATCCCCGCTCTCCCAGAGAGAGGCGGCCCGGCCGCCGCTGCCCGGCGCAGCCCCGCGGGGAACCCCCACACTTACACTGCCTTCTTCTCGTGGAGGGACGGCTCCTACACTGACACTACGCGCGGGGCAAAGCTGCTATTTCCCCACCGCGAAAGTTTGGGCACAGAGAGAGGGAAGTCCGTGGCTAGAGACGAGGAGGAAAGACACGGAGCGCAGCAGGGGAACGCGGCGGGGTAGGAGAGGGGCAGCGAGGCCGGTGCATTTCTGTGACGGCGGCTGGCCGGACCCTCCCTAGATGTCTATGCGGGAGTGCAGGGCGCTGTGTTTGCTATCGTGCTCCCAGTAAGAACAGTGCATCATGGACAGCTCGGCGGGCTGGTGGGCGCAGGCAAACTGGAGGCCGGCTCCGTTTGCCGCCGGGGCCGCGGGCGGCGCGGGGCTGGCCGGGCTGAGCTGCTGGGGGTGGTGGGCGTGCGGATGGTGGTGGTGGTGGTGGCCCATGCTGGGCAGCGCCATGCTCTGCACCCGCGAGTAGGGGCTGTAGGACGCCGGGCCCGAGAGTCCTTTCACATTGACGGGGCTGACGTTCCCACCAGACATCTGGCAGGACGTGTAGGGCATGGGCGCGGGGGGCTGCGCCAGCGGCCACGAGTTGTTAATGAAGGTAGACTGCAAATACTTGGGCGGGGACAGGTAGCCGTAGCTGTCGGGGCTGAAGAGGGTCTTGCCCGGCTGGAAGTGGGTCGGAGGCGGCCGGAAAGGCCGTTTCATCCTTCGTCTTCTGCGGTAGTTGCCCTTCTCGAACATGTCCTCGCAGGCGGGGTCCAGGGTCCAGTAGTTGCCCTTGCGCTCGCCACCGCCCTCCCGGGGCACCTTGATGAAGCACTCGTTGAGGCTGAGGTTGTGGCGGATGCTGTTCTGCCAGCCTTTCTTGTTCTTCTCGTAGAAAGGGAACTTGCTGATGATGTACTGGTAGATCCCGGACAGCGTAAGCCTCTTCTCCGCACTCTCCCGAATGGCCATGGCGATCAGGGCCACGTAGGAATAGGGGGGCTTCTGCGAGGGGTCCGGCTTCTCGGGGCCCTTGTCCGCGCTCAGCTCCTCCTTGGCCCGATCCGGCTCCTTACTGCCGCCGGTGTCATGAGCCAGCAGCGCCACCGTGTCCTCCTCGCCGTCCGGGTAGTTGTTCATCATGGTGCCCCGCGCCCGCCGCCCGGGCGCCCAGCGCCGCGCGGTGCGGAGCGCTGTCCGCTGCACGGAGCCCGCCGCTGCTGGCCGTCCCGCTCCGCGCTCGCCGGGATGGGGCCGAAGCTGAAGCCGAAGTCGGGACCCGGGCGGAGATCGGGAGGCGCCTCTCGCGGCGCCGCTGGTCCGTGCGGCGCCGCTGGTCAGTACAGCGCGGCGGCGGCGGCGTCCCTACTCCCGCGGGCTCCGCTCCCCTCTGCTGCGGCGGCCGGGCTCTTTTCTGATTTGTATGGGCCCGGTCGAGTTCCGCTTTCGTCAGGAGCCCGCTCCCCTATCGCCGCCGAGCCGCTGGGCACGGCCGAGTTCACCCTGCAGTCACGGCGCCGCGCTCAACCCCGCGCACACGCGGCCCGACGTGGCCCCGCGGAGCGGCGCGGAACCGCCCCGGCTCGGCCGAGCCGTCAGGGGCGGGGGGAGGTGGGGGCGGGCCCCGGGAGGCGCTGGGCGAGCCTCCGCCGCTCCCTCCGAAGCCCGCCGGGGCCCGCGGCGCTGCGCTCCCCTCCCTCCCGGCGCGGGGTCGCGCTGGAGGCTGTGGGTGCGAAGGGGTGTGCCCGCAGCGCTCGACCTGACACGGCGGCTTGTCACGCTTCCAGCCGCACACGCGGTCGCGTTTATATGTCTTGGCCGCGGGCCCCGCCAACCGATCGCGCCCGGGGAGCTCAAGGAGGCTGTTGCCGCTCCCTGCAAGTCAATTCTTGCAGCTCTTATTTGCAGGAGGCAGAAAGCAAAAGGTGTCTTCTCCCTCCCCGCAGAGTACACGCAAAGCCCCAGCGCGGCTGCGGGGCTGACAGGCGCCTCGAGGGCCGGGGCAGGGTGGCGAGACGGGGGATGACACACTGGGCAGCTTTCCTGCTCCTTCCCCTGGAGGGCTTCGTCTTATTTTATACGGTTCCTGGAGTAGCGTATGTGGCACCGACATTCCCCTCTCCTTCCCCTTTCCTGCCTTCAGGCAGAGCCTCCCCGAGCAGCAGGCAGTCAGTGTCAGCTGGCTTTAACAAACCAATGTCCCGGGACTCAGCCCCGGGTACAGCAGCGGGGCACTTCTCACTGGTTTCTAACGGGCTCTCCAGTCCTGTCCCGGGAGCGGGGCAGACCGGCTCCGTTTGTTCCCTGAGCCTTTCCACCAGACAAGGCACCCGCCGGCAGCCGCAAGAGCCGGGCCGAGCTCCGCAGGGCCAGGACCACCTGCGCTCGCCGGCCGCGGCCTCGCTGGGCCCCGGGGCGCTGCGGCGAGCTCTCTGCTGCCGGCACGGCTCCGCAAGACCCGAACTCACCGCCCGTGCTCAACACAACTCGGGCTTCCCCAAAGCGGCCCTGGGAGCAGCCGCACGCTCACCTCGGCGCCCGCAGCTCTGCCCGCCGGCAGCTCATGGCCCTCAGACTCGCTCCTGCCTTTCTTGCACGTGAACGGCCTCTCACGATGTGCCCTGTCCCGATGATTTGAAGTGCGACATCAATTTTCGTGACCAAGAGTGAGCCCGGGGGGCTGGCATCTTTCGAACGTGCATGCCCGGGGCAGCCGGCCTCTCTCCTTGGGACGCCCAGTGCTTCGGTGGCCCATGAGCAGATTTCTATCTAGTTCCTCTGCCCGGCCACGGGTTTCTGCTCCCGGGACAGGCTAATTGCGGGTAAAGGCAGTCGAAGATGTAGAAACGTATTTTAACAGATAAATAAAATAGCTCTTCGAGGAACTATTAGATTTAAATATATATACATATATATAATATTTCTATATATCCCAGTTAGAACACGTTTCTGCATCTTCTCCTAGAGCCATATAACCAGTCCCTTACCTCCCATCAGTGGAGGAACGTGTGCCCTAAAACCGGGCTGCATGACTTCGATCACAAAAAGGAGGCCCGTCTATTTCCGCACCCTGCCGCGGAGCAGCGCACGCCACCCCCGGGCACCCTCGTAACGCGCACAAACGAAACGGCGAAGGGATGAGGCCCACAGGAGAGACCCTCTCCAGGGTTCCCCTCCCCGGGCAGCCCCCGGCGGCTCCCCGGCGGCTCACTCCGCTCAGGGCGACTCAGCAGCCGGAGCCAGCTGTGCCCCCCCGTCGGGGCCAGGGCTGCTGGGCTCCCTAGGGCCGGGGAGAGTTTCTTTCTGCCGGCCACCCATGCTGCTCCCAACGCTCCCCCTCGCAGGCATTTCCGCGGCGAGGACCGGTGCAGGTGGTAGCAGCGCTGCCGCGTGTGTCATCACCTCCGCCAAATGGCACATTCCTCCTTTCTCACTCCTAAGCCGGGCGCGGAGCTCCTTGGCAGGGCTCGCTCGCGCTCGCAAAGGACATTTTACATTCGAGGGTCTTGTTTGGGTTATTTGACAGCCCCACCAAGGGGGATTTCGGATGAACACCAGGGCAGAAGCTCAGCCCAGCGCTGGGAGCGCCGGTCGGGCCGAGCAGCAAAGGTGAGCGCGCAGCCCCGTGTGCGGCTATTTGAACGTTTGACAAGGGCAGGCAGGGGCTGTCGGGTTCTCCCCTCTCCTCTCTCCCCTCTCCTAATTAAGCCCTTTTTGGGACATGAAACAACTACCTGAAAACGCAGGAACACGCCCCTGGCAGATGTACGCCGTAGCTGCGGTTGAGCGGAGAGCTGAGGGCTTATCGGCAGCCACATAAACACCGCAGCGAGGGGAATGCAAGTAACGGGGACGGGCAGCGAGCAGAGGAGCGCGGAGAGTCCTTTCGGAAGAAGGACCGGGGATCCCAGCACGGCCTCGGGGAGCAGCCCGATCCGCCGGTGCCCCCGGCTGAGCCCGCGCCCCTCCCGCCGCCGCTCCCGCGGCCGGGCAGCGGCCGGACAAACCTGGACAAAGCGGGAGCAGAAGGAGCCGGCGGAGCCGCTCCCGGGCGGGTCCTTGCAGCCGCTCGGCAGGGCAGAGGAAACAGGAGGGGAATTAGCAATGGAGGGGGCTCACGGCGGCGTGCCCTCGTCCCGGCCTGCTGCGGCGGGGAATGGGCTCTCGCTTTCTGCACACGAGTGCAGAACAGCCCCGGCCACAGCCCGGCCCCGGTGCAGGGAAGCCGGGAGGGGAGCGGGCAGAGAGGGACTTGATCGCGGCCGCGCAATCCCGATGAAAGAGGGGACCCGAGAGGTGCTGCAAACTGGGGCTTCGCCGCTACCGGGCCGGACCGGGTTCCCCTTCCCGAACAGAGCACGGGAGCCGCCGCCCCGGCGCGATATTCCCGCTGCGCCGCGCTGAGCCCGTTCGCGGTGGGAGCGCCGAGCGGAGCGGGGCACGGCGAGCGGCGGGGTCTCTGTCGCGGGGACAGGAGGCACGGTGCCACCCCCACATCTGGCCCCGACAGTTCGGACGAGAATTCCCACGAAAGCCGTGCATTCAGCTGAGGCGCTTGATAAGACTCCAGTAGCCCGAGTGGTTTGGGTTTTGTTTTCTACTCACCCTCTGCAGGCAGCAGAGCCTGGAAGGTCTGGGGTTGTTTTGTTTAAAAATAAAGCAGCCTTCCTCCACTAAAGATTGTTGGGGGTTTTTTGGTTATTTTTCTTTTCTCTTGGCGAGAAAACGTTTCTCCGGCGGGGAGCGCCGGTCCGCCCCTGGCTCGGAGAGCCCCGCTCCCGTTCGGCTAGCGCAGCCCGCCTGCAGGCACCGGGGCAGGGGTCTCACCTCCCGCACCGATACCCGGACGGGGACAGGCGACACAGCCCCGTTGTCGCTCCAGCGGCTCTTAGTTCTGTTTTCCCGCCTCTCCCCGGCTCCCCGGGCGGACTCGCAGCTGGTGCCTCGTCAGGACGCACCTTTCGGGTACTGGTGTCTCTCGAGCCCGCAGCAATCTGGGGCCGTACCGACATTATTCTTACTCCTTCTGCTCACGTAGTAGCGACACGGACACGGATGTAAAAGCGGCCCCGGGCGTGCCTTGTTCCGAGTCCCGTTTCCCCGAGGAACAGGATTCGCGGCGGCGCGGGGCTCCGGGAGCCGGGGAGGGCCGGGCGCTCTCGGTCCCCGCTTCGTCCCCCCAGCAGCTCTCCTTCCCTCGGCACACCCCGCAAAGCGGCCGGGACAAGGCAGTCACCATGCTGCCGTTTCAATTATTCCTAATTTATTCATTTTAAATTATTTTTTTAAAGAAAAATTTAAAATATTGTTTTTCCAGATACTACTGATCGTGGAGTATTTTTTTCCACATAACAAACCCAGAATAATTAGGGTCGGTGTTAAACGCGGCGTGCGCGGGTCCGTCTCGCGCCACGGCGCTCATGAGAATTAACAAAATGTACTGCGGGAAATAAAACCTTCTGGCCGCAGTGAAAATTCAGCCGATTAAATCTATTAAAAGGCTGGGACGGGGGCGTTTTCCTGCGGTACAGGCGCGCGGGAGCCGCATGTCCCGTCGGGCGGAGGGAGCGGAAGGTGCCCCGGGACGCGGCTGCTCCAGTGCCCGCAGGCAGCTCGGGCCGTGGCCGCAGCCGCTCCGCTTCCTTTCCAGAGCCCGTTTTGCTCCCTTTCTAAATGACACTTAGAGGCAGGGCTCGAACCTGGAGGTGCTTTTGTCGACTACTAGGAATAAAACCTTTGCAACCTCAACACACAACCATTAGGTGAGACGAAACTGCGTGCGTGTCACTGCCTTTAGACCCTAAACTCTGTCTTGGAAAAGATTGCATTTTCAAAACCTCACCTCTCACTTGGCTCGCAAATCACCTCGCTCATCTAGGGACACCACAAACACACACAATCCCACTTTTTCCTCTGTTCAGGATTCCTAGCAGCACAATCCCAAACATTTCATAAACTCTCTTTAATTGCATTAGTCAGCGTGTGATGCCAGAAGAAGGAAATATTCACCTGGAAAGTGTCTTCTTCTGCATGAATGAGTCTCACTGTCAAAACCTTGAGCCTATATGTTTTGCAGTGGAGAATTTAGTTTCTCATTTATACTGTACAGATAAAAATTTTGGTAGCTTCAGGATTGTTTTTACAAGCTCCCAGATGTACAAGGATTTCTGTTTTTACAGGAAAAATGAAGCAATTCGTAGTCCATGATGGCTGTACATCCATAATGTGAGCTTCATGAGGAACAGAGTAACTTTATTATGATCTGGACTGAAATCACATTGAATAAAAGTTCATCTAACAGAGCCCAAGGGGAAGAGTCACAAATGGGCTCAATTCTCTACCAAATCCAATGGGAGCGAAAGGTTTTAGGATCTGGAGGGTAGATTTCCCCCTTCAGCTGATACTCTGAAGATATTTTCATGATCCAATTTAATTTTGACCCTGTTCCTGTTGCCTCGATATTAAAGAAATCTACCTCACGAGAAAAGAGAGCCCCAACCCTTTCCCCTTATCTATTCCTGCTTTCCAGCTCTCCTCAGCTTTTCTTCTGTAGCCTGAGCCCGAGCCTTCACTATGGTATATTTGTTTATGCTTAGAGAGCAGGCCAAGAGGAAAATAAACTCTGTATTTCACCCCAGCATTTGGTAGTTCCTTTCTTTCATCTGAAAACACAGCCTGATCCAGGGAAGGTTCTTGAATTCACACAACCGGTTACATGATGAAATGCAAACAGTTTCTTGTGGTATTAAATGGCAGCCCGCAGCAGAGTTCAGGTTGGCTGTTATGGATTCACCAGTTAGGGCTCCGCAGGATAATCCTGTGTTGCTGCCATCCTGCAGTTCATGGCCTACAGCAACGCTGCCGAATGCTGCAAATAAAAACAAACAAGGCAGCCTCTGCTTTTTAGACAGAGTAGAAATGATGTCTTTTTAGGAAGCTCGAAGCAAAGATTCTTTGTATCAGTCTGAAAGCCTCAAAAGCAAGCTGCTCATTCTAGCACTTCAAAATTGATGCTTATTTTTCTACAAAGCATGAGGAGGGGGAAATAAAAAGAGGAATAAAAACCCCAAACCATTCAAGTCCATTCATGTCCAGATCACTCTGAAGCTGCAAATTAATAGCTTTGTACAACAAAATTAGAGCCAAAGCAGGCATCTCCCGTTGTTGCTGCAGAGATACATGGCTTAACAGATCATTTTTAGGTAATAAAAACTTGAAGCAAGGAAAATTATACAAATTTAAGGTTTTTTGAAAAAAAAAAGAGACTTCAAGATAAATTCTTCCAACCCACCTACAGACATCAATGAAAATTTGTTTTCTATTACTTGTCTGAGAATGTGGGTCCCAAACTGTAGCCATGGCAAATTTATATAATCTCTCTGAATTTATTTAATCACCCAAGTCTGTTTTCATAAGGGGTCTGCTACTGCATTGAAGCAATACTGTTTGAAAAGCTCATTCAGGGTAGAAGCTGAAATGCCTAAATTTAGGAGATAAAGATGCACCAACACAGTCTAACAATATAACTGGATTGTTGCTGATGGGGAGAAGGGTGATTCCTCACCTGACACAGCCTTGCTGACAAAGGCCCTTTTACAGACAGTGGTGCTGGCAAAGCTGTTCCAGTCTGGACAGCCTGCACCTCTTGGGGCTGAAGTCAGCTCTGGCACTGAGCTGTTGCTATGTCAGTACTGGGAGCACTTTGCTGTGGGAGTTTTTGGGATGCTCCTGCTCAGTCTCATGTCGGAGGCTCCCAGTCCCACAGCAGAGCTGGCCAGCTGGGGACATGCTGGCACACGCCTGCAGCTCTGCAGATTTCAGTCTGAGCAAGCAGCTTTTGCTGACTCACTCCGACCAATGAATTTGGGCAGCGTGTCTGTGGACTGAGAATTCAAGTTTTGTCTTTAGCAGCTCCTGAAGAATTAGTGCGAGGCATGGTCAGGGCTTTCTGTCCACTCTCTGCAGGCTCCTGCAGAGGAGATGCTGCCCTGGGAGAAAGCCAGCCAGACACAGCCATGTGCTGTAAAATCCACGTGTGTATTCTGACTTGCCATCTACATTATGGCCACGTAAGTTGTGCTCCTCTTCCATTTCTGAGCAATGCAGAAGCAGCTGAACTTGGTTAAAGCTAAGTAGTCATGTCCCAGGGTCTTCCAGAACTTGCAGAAGGGGCTGTATCAGCCAGGAACAGGGTGCTTTTGTTTTAAATAGTACGTCCACATCTGGAATGTGTGTATATATTACCTTCTTAAACAATTTGTGAATAACTCTCTGTACACACAAGCTTCCCCCCATCTGCTTGCTGAACAGAAGCCCTGGCTGCAGCACCCAGGGAATGTCCTGCCACATCCAGAGGGCAGAGTTGTGTGAGGGAGGGCTGCCACACCCTGCAAAGAGCACCTTCCTCCTCTTGAAAACCTGAAGGGTTCAGGAGGAGCATGTGGCATGAACTGCATCTGTAAAGCCATTCTTTTTCCCAAGCTCCCCAGTCAGAGTGGTGCACTCAAATATTCCTTCCTAACTCTAGCTGTGCCTCTCCCAATACATGCTGCACTTTAAAACAATTAGAAGTTACTTTCCTTTTAAATGTAACTACTGTACTTCTATAAAGATTATAAGATTGCAAGATAAATAACTAGGTTTGATCTGACAAGAAATCTGTTTAATTGGATCAAACCACATGCCATCTCTAGAGAACCAGGTTAATAGTGATGTGATGGAAGTAATTACCTTCTTTCTGGAGAAAAAGAGCTAAGCCTTAGCCAAAGTCAACTTCAGATCACATACAGTTTCCCCCCAAAACTTGAAAGTGAAAGAACACACTCATTGGAGGTAGCAGTGCCAGTGGAGTGTGGATCTGATCCCCAGACACCTCTTAGGTCCCTGCATTGTCCCAGTCAACCAGTGGGCTTGGAAGCACAATAAGAACCCAAAAGACTAAATTTCCTTTAATGGCAAGAACAGAAACTTTGAAGAAGCTGAATATTTCAGTTTAAGCTTGGCCACCTAAATTCTAGTTGATTTTTGTCTGTACAATCATCTCAAGGTCTTTTAGTTTTTCTCCATCTTGTTCTGACCTTCTGAGTATGCAAACCTGAACTGGGAATGTACCAAACATGGAATTTGCATGACATTTCCAGCTTGTCCTGCTTTTGAGCTGGTCAGAAGCAGCAGATTAGAGTTGCTCGCAGTTTTCCAGCATTTCTCCTCTTGGTCACAATTGAGAGCAAGGAAATGCAGAGCAGACCAAGCAAAAAAATAATTGACCAAACTTTCTTAGACTCTCAGAAGGCACTTGGTTCAAATCCAGTTGAAATGCAGAAGAAAGTTCAGCTTGCTCATTTTATTACTGTTTGTTTACTTACATATAATTGAATTTCAATTTGTTTTCCTTTTTTTTTCATCCAATTTGTAGCTATCCTTTGCAACAAATAAAAGAGAGACCCATTATGTCAGGAGAAGTTAAGTGCTGTATCAGTCTTCATCTGCCTGGTGCCATAGATATTTCATACAAAGCATGAAAGATCATTATTTCCATAGAAAAACATGTGCTACATGGCTGAATATTACATTGAGCCAGTTCTGTTTGATGGCTTTTTGTGGGGCTGAACTCTGGCACTGCCCACTGAATGTGGAAGCAGGTATTGCACTGCATGCATGTTAAAGCAGGTATTTGGAATAATAGTTCAAAAAGTTAAAATTTATATTCTCCCGTGGTTCATTTTTAATGGGCAGGGTGCAACAGTTGGATATTTTAAAACTCTGATTTTAGCTGACTTAAATCAATGACAGAGGAAATGAAGGGGTTTGACTGTTTCATTTTCAGAAGGCTTTTGCCTTGAGTGATGCGTCAGCTTTTAGTGCTTTCTGTGTCCCTGCATCCTTCCAGAGAGAGGTCTGAGGATGTGCAGTGTGTACCAGGGGTCAAATGCATGGCTTACACTTCAGTGAGGAGAGCTGGGCTCAGCTTTACCTGACAAGATAATTAATCAACAGTCACAACTCTTCGTATAGTCGATGCTATGACTGGAGTATTAGACACTGTTTAAACAGCATGTCACACCTTTTGGACAATTCAAGTGTTTTACAAACAGCATCAATGCTGGAAGGCATAAAACAAAGCTTTACTTGCTATTGGATCCTCTATCAATCATTTCATGCCACATTTTAATACATATAGTTTCTCAGAATTAGGTAATGCACAGGATCTTTAAACCCTGCTGGGAACTCCTGTTCTAAATCCTAACTTTGATTGCTGATGTCAGACACCTCACTTTGAGAATGTGATGGGGCTTGACAATAAGAAGCATTAAAAACAATGAATGAAGGGCACTTCAGCAGAGATTTTCAAGGGAGACATTGTCCCATTGAAACAAACAAACAAACAAAAAAACCCTCTAAAAAGAAAGAGACAGGCAGCAGTCATTTAATGCTACAAGCCCTGGAGAAATGTTCCTGAGCACCACCCCAGGAGCAGGCTCTGTAACCCCCAGTCAAGGCTGTAAAGAGCTGTATCCCTTCTGATTGTGGGATGACTGCAAAGGGATCGACATCCTAGGGCTCTTGAACAGGCTTTCAGAATAATGCAGAGCTACAGTTTGGTTCTTTTGAAGTTGAAAAGGAATTTCCCTCTTGATAGGGAAGGAGCAGGGTTTCCCCTACTGTTTAAAACCCCTCATAATGAAAAGGTACTTTTCTGTTTCAGTTCTTGCTGTTGGTGAGATGTTAATCCAGCACTGTCATGGCCTTGCAGCTATTTTGCACATTTGCTGGGAATGAAGAAAAGGAGAAACTACAGTTTATGACCTATTTAAAGTCTTGTTTTTCTAATAAAACATACATTTACAAACCAAGATTTTACAGCCACTTCTGAGATAGAAAATGGAAAAAAAGCTATCTCTCCTTTCTTGCTCAAGTGTCTATGAATAGAGTCTTGCCTGCCTCAGGGACTTCTTACTTTAAAAATACCTATATAGAGGGACTCATAACTCATTGATTCATTAAGCTGATGTAAATGAAAACGATTTGTTAGGAGGCTGCCCTCTTTTCAGAGAGGCTGTTAGATTTTCCTGGAACCAGAAAATAACTTTTTTTTTTGAAGAAAGCAAAAAAGTGTGGTTTTATAAATGATTATTTTCTGCTGAATAATGTATCAAAAATTTCAGCCTGCCTTCAGTTTTTCATTTAGAAGTACTGTCAATTTTTGGCAAAAATCAAAACTGTCTAACTATTCCTTTGGGCACAGGTCAGTTTCTTGTTTAAAACCATTTTGATAAAATATTTCTGATTAGTACTGCACTGAGTCTCTGAAATGTCCAGCTGAAATGTGCCTGGGGCAGGAGCTGGGTCTGGGAGCTGGGTTTGAGCAAGGCAGAGGCAGAGGCAGAGGCAGAGGAGGTTTGCTTGTCTCACACCACCAGGGAACACCTCTACTGCTTCACATCCCTGCCAGAAACCAACCTCCACTGAAACTGCTTCAGGGAAGCTTTCAATCAGCAGCAAGTTTTGCTGCTGTCAAACTGAGAGTCTTCTCAGAGGTTGGTTTAGTGTTTTAAAAGTGATGCTGTTGTGCAGCAGCTCCTGCTCTGGCACCTACAGTTATTTGCTGGAGGGGTGGAGGCTGCTCCTGTCTTACAGAATTTGGAACTGTAAATGATCGGGTGCTCACGGCGCAGGTTATTCAGCTACACCGCTTCCTCTCAGCCTCAGTGTGTCTGAAAATTGGCACAAAAGCCCTTTATCGGGACCATAATACGGTCCACCACATCACCACAACCCTGATTAGGTAAAAAAGAAAGGAAAAATAGAGCTTATGTAGTTTTTTCTAAATGGCGATAACTATAGTCCATTGATAGAACTGCTGTTTGTATGACTGAAATCAGCTTACTTTGTGCACCTCTCCCATAAAACAATTATAGCCGAAGATTCTTAAGGGCAGGGTATCTTCTTCCCTCTTACCTCCTCGAATCAATAATGAGCTACCAGGTTCTCCCACCCTCCATCCCCTTTCCCTCAAATCTGATTATTGCAGCCCCATGCTGCCCAGGCTGCAAGGCCTGTTTCAGTTCTTGAGTGGCTGTGTTAGTCAAACACACAGCAGATGTCAGTGCGTTACAAAACTTGGTCTGAGCATAAAAAAAGAGGTTACAAATAAAGTTAAATGGGAAAGCAAAAAGGCAGGGACAGAGCTCGTGAAGGGACAGAGCTCGGGCAGGGACAGAACTCGGAAAGGGACAGAGCCCGGGCAGGGACAGAGCTGGGGCAGGGACAGAGCTCGGTAAAGGACAGAGCTGGGGCAGGGACAGAGCTGGGGCAGGGACAGAGCT